>SKCR01011033.1:0-70098 GCA_019454045.1 Zanthoxylum bungeanum | reverse complement strand
GTTCAAAAAGCAACAAGCAGCATATGATGCTATTTTTCAAAGTCAATCTGCTTCCATCAAAGCACTGGAAAATCAAATTGGACAACTGGCCAAGGCTCAGAGTTACAGACAGAACCAAATCCAAGGAACCGAGGGAATGGGCAATGTTAAGTTATTACCTTGAAAAGCGGTACTGAAATCAACAAAGATGTTGGAATCAAGGCATCCATTGAAGAAGTTCAAAAAGAACAGAACAACAGATGGAGGAAAAAGAAGCAAAGGAAAAAGATCAAATCACTCCACCTCCACCTTTTTCCACAGTGTCTTCAGAAAAACAAACTGGACAAGAATTTTGCTCGATTCCTGGAGGTGTTCAAAAAGCTGCACATCAACATTCAATTTGCAAAAGCATTGGAAGAAATGCCCAGTTACATCAAATTCATGAAAGACATTCTTTCACGAAAATGGAGATTGGGAGATTACGAGACAGTAGCATTAATGGAAGAATGCAGCGCCATCATTCAGAGGAAACTTCCCCTGAAGTTGAAAGATCCTGGCAGTTTTACTGTCACATGCACCATTGGAGAACATTATATCAGTAAGTCTTTATGTGACTTAGGTGCAAGTGTTAATTTGATGCATTTTTCTATTTACAAGAAACTGCAAATTGGAGAAGCAATGCCTACCTCAGTCTCTCTGCAACTTGCTGATCGAACGCTCGCCTTTTCGAGAGGTGTAGTTGAAGATATGCTGGTTAAAGTTGACAAACTTATTCTCCCAGTAGATTTCATTATCCTTGACATGGAAGAAGACAAAGATGTACCTATCATCTTTGGAAGACCATTTTTGGCTACAGGTCGAACTGTTATTGATGTACAAAAAGGATAACTAACCATGAAAGTTCAGGACCAAGAAGTTACCTTTAATGTTTTCAAAGCCATGAAATTCCCAAGTGATGAAAAAAAGAAGAATGTTTCAGAGTTGATGTTGTTGATAGTATCATCCAGGATACCGAGCCACCTCTCACAGACAAACTTGAAGCTTGCATCACCAACATGACTGACAGCGAGCTAGATGCTGAAATCCTGGAATGTATCAACTATCTTGACAAACCATTTCGTTTCAAATCGACACAACCAGTTGAAAGTCTGGAACTACCAAAGAAGGAGAAATCAAGCCCTCAATTGAAGAACCACCATAGTTGGAGCTGAAGCTACTGCCGAGCCATCTCAGGTATGTATTCCTTGGAAACTCTTCTAAATTACCTGTGATTGTTTCTTATTCGCTAACATTGGAGCATAAAGAAAAGTTGCTGAGAGTGTTACGAGAACACAAGAAAGCCATTGGCTAGACTATAGCAGACATTCGATGCATTAGTCCATCATTTAGGATACACAAGATTTTGATGAACGATGAGTACAAACCCACAGTGGAGCATCAATGAAGACTAAATCCAATCATGAAGGAGGTCGTGAAGAAAGAAATCATCAAATGGTTGGATGCTGACATCATTTACCCCATCTCAGACAGCACTTGGGTGAGTCCTATGCAGTGTGTACCGAAGAAAGGAGGAATTACCGTAGTCACAAATGAAAAGAAAGAGATGATTCCAACAAGAACGGTGACCGGATGGAGAGTTTGCATGAACTATCGTAAGTTGAACAAAGCCGCAATAAATGACCATTTTCCACTGCCATTCATTAATCAGATGCTGGACAGATTGGCGGATCACTTATCGAGGCTCGAAAATGGAGAAACAGCTGGCAAAGAATTGACAATCAAAGAAATTTTTCCAGATGAACATTTATCTGCCATGAAACAACAAGAAGTCCCTTGGTATGCTGACTATGTCAACTACATAGTATCGGAAAATGGCCGTTGGAATGGACAACTCAGCAACGAAAAAATTCTTCAAAGAAGTCAATCATTATGTTTGGGATGAACCGTACCTGTTCAAACACTATGCTGATCAATTACTGAGTCGATGTGTTCCATAGGAGGAGGTCAATAATGTTCTGCAACATTTTCATTCATCACCATACGGTGGACACTTCAGCGGGAATAAAACTGCAGCTAAAGTCCTACAATCAAGTTTGTTCTGGCCCACTCTTTTTAAAAATGCTTACTTGTTTTCTCTTTAATGTGACAGGTGCCAGAGAACGGGAAATATTTCAAGGAGAAATGAGGGACCTCTGCAAAATATTCTGGAAGTAGAGATATTTGATGTACGAGGGATTGATTTTATGGGACCCTTTGTTCCATCATACGAAATCTGTATATACTGGTGGTAGTAGATTACGTCTCCAAATTGGTTGAAGCAATTGCATTGCCATCCAATGATTCAAAAGTGGTGATAAAATTCCTTAAAAAGAATATTTTAACACATTTCTGCAACAGATACTTTGAGGCACTCCTATCCAAATACGAAGTTACTCATAAGGTTGCCACTGCCTACCATCCAATGTCAAATGGACAGGTTGAAGTTTCAAACAGGGAGATTAAAAGAATCTTGGAGAGAACCATTGGATCAACAAGGAGGGACTGGTCTATAAAACTGGATGACGCACTATGGGCCTACCGGATAGCTTACAAAACACCCATTGGTATGTCCCCATATCGAATGGTGTTTGGGAAAGCATGCCATCTGCCAGTTGAGCTTGAATACAAGGCATACTGGGCACTGAAGAAGTTGAATCTTGATCCACAAGCTGCAGGAGAGAAATGACTTCACCAACTCAACGAATTGGAGGAATTTCGCCTACAGGCTTATGAAAATGCTAGATTATACAAGTAAAAAACCAAGAAATGGCATGATCAAAAAATAGTACGCAGACAACTGGAACCAAGGCAGCAGTTGTTGTTATACAATTCAAGGTTAAAACTTTTCCCTGGAAAGTTAAAATCATGGTGGTCAGGTCCATTTGTGATCACTCAGGTTTTACCATATGGAGCTGTTGAGTTACTTGATCCCAACACCAATGAAACATTCAAGGTTAACAGTCAGCGTGTCAAGCACTACTGGAGATAATCATTTGAGCGACAAAAAAAAGTGTCACACTTTCAGATCTAGCCTAATGTTCGGGTAGTCACGTCTAGCTGACGACGTTAAGCTTAGCGCTAGCATAGAGGTAACCCATGCAATTTGTGTATATATTGTGATCTGGTGTGTTTTATTTTTGTGTGTTTAATTTTTACAGGTAAAGTCATTTCACGATGGAAGACGTTCTCGCAAATCTTCACAAGAATTTCCTCTCTCCCTCAAAATTCTCTAATGAAAGTCTTCAAAGCTCGCTTGGAACGAATGAGACTACTGATGATAAGGTATTCCTACTGATATTTGTTGGATTATTAAAGCACGGGTTCGATTGATAGGTGAGTCCTCTGACTCTTTTATTTCACATCTGCCTGGTTTAGGAAGAAGCACCTATGTTAAAAAGAGAAGAGCTAAGAGAATGGGTGTATGCTATAAATGTGCTCGTATGTTTTGTGATACTCGTTGTCGTTCTTTAGGAATGATGTTTGATAACCGTGAAGATAAAATAAATTTCATTAGGGATGGCTTGAGTAAGGAGTCTTTGGATGACATATCTAAAACTCTTGAGACGCATCCCATGGGATATGTGTATCACGAAATTCGCGTGTTATATACACAATTCCAAAGAGAAAGACAACAGTTAAGTCTCGGGAATCTGACTCAAAAAGACACTGTTTGCCAATTTTTAAGAAAATTGGATGGGAAGCTTGTCTCTGACGCATAGACGTCAATCAAGCTGTTACTTTCGTGTAAATATTATATGTCTTTGTCTTTTCCTAATAATTGTGTTTTATTTTCACAGAGAAGATCCATACTTTTTAACCTTTCACGATTTCTTTTATTGTTTTGCTAACAATCGTCCTTTGGAAGATACTAGTGCTATTATTACTTAACCCTTTTCAGGTGTTATAAATTCAACTCATCTTTGCATTTTTGAAGGCATCCAGATTTGAGAAAAGAAATATACATAAAATGGAAGCTACTTCAAGAAGATGAGCTGTAAATATCTGTGTCATTTGTGGTACTAGTGTTGGTACTAAGCCACAATACGTAGAAGCAGAACATGAATTGGGTCGAGTCATAGTTGAAAAGAATATGCACCTAGTATACGGCAGTGGCAATCTTAGATTAATGGGGATCGTTTCAAAGGCCGTACAGGATGAAGGCAGTCAAGTTCTGGGAATCATCCCAAAACCCTTGGTAGAGGCGGATCTTATAGGATCATCAAACGGAGAAGAACTGATCGTGCCAGGTATGTATGAATGACTAGTGGAAATGATTAACCATGCTGATGCTTTTATTGCTTTGCCAGGTGGTTTGGGTATGTTGGAAGAGATTTTTATTTTAAAGATGTTTATGTTATTTTATCTTGTTGTTTTGCTCGAAGACTAGCAAAGTGTTAGGTTTGGGGGTGTGATGAGTGGTAATTACTATTTCCCACTCATTTTACCTAATGTTTTGTATAGATTCTTGAGTTTTGTGAATATTTTGATGTTTTTGTGTAATTTTGTAGATAAATAAAGTTTCAGGACTCTCTTGAGGTGATTCGGGGCCAAAATAGTGAAAAAGGATAAAAAAGGACAAAATTGTCATTTGGCGCGTCGCGACACATAGCCTGCGTCGCGACCGCTAATGTGTGCCGCACCTCTGCTAACGTGCGCCGGTACACGTGGACCAATCAGAGGGATTTTTCTAATGTGTGCCGCACCTCTCCTAACGTGCGCCGAATCTGCTAACGTGTGTCTGTCACGTGTCAACATCACAGCCGATCATGCTAACATGCGCCGTGCCACGTGTCATCATCACATGCTGTCGATAATCGCCATCGCCATATGTTGTCCACAAGTTAGCCACGTGGCGTCCACATCAGTCACATGCCGAGTCAGCGTGCCACGTGTCATCATCACACGGTGCCGACAATCAACATCGCCACGTGTCGCCACATCAGCATAATTATTGAGTTAATCATCCAAAATACCACGTCAGCAGATAAGGGAATCAAAGTAGCCAATCAGCATGTGCCACATCATCGCGTCGCGACGCAAGATAATCCATGAGTCGCGACACGAGAGGCCTACTTACGCCTATAAATTCAGCTTGAAATTTCAGTTTCAGATGTACCTTCCTCTCTGTAATTCTCTTATAATACTAAGGAGTTTGTATCTAGTTTGTTTAAATTTCAGTTCTGTAATTAATTTTATTTAGTTTTTGTAATAGTAATTTACTTTCTTTACTTTTTCAGTTTTTACTATTCAGCAATGAAGAGATAACTTCCCCTTACTAGGGTGAAAGGTAAAACTTTTATTATTGCTATTTAGATTAATCTCACTTAATTCTAATATAATAACTATTTAAAACTTAACTTAATGAGGATACCGTTATATTGGCCGATTGGTAATTGATATTAAATTGGTTTTAACACGACTAAGCAAGGATACCGCCTTGTTGGTCTGTTGGTAATTAATTATTAATTTGACTTAATCAGGTTACCGCCTATATGGCTGGTTGGTAATATCACACAAGTTAATATATTATATTAAGGGAGATATCTAAAATAGTAGTAATAAAAGTGGATCCTTGAACCCTAGAATTTTCTTTTATTGTACTTTTTCCTTTTTAATTTCTAGCATTTACTTTTCAGCATTTTACTTTATGTCTTTTATTTTTAAGTTTTTACTAGTTGTAAATATGTGTCGTAGCTAAGCCCGTTATCTAGGGTTGTGATGAATTCCAATATCACCGGTTTATAATGGGTTATTTTATAGTTTGGGTAATATAAAGGTTTACTTATTAAGTCTTAAGCTTAATGCTTTTTTATTAACTGGCCACTAATAAGATTGATCGGGTAAATTTAAAATAAACTTGACGAAGGAATTTTAGGTTTAAGACCCTAGACTTAATAGCCCACAATCTTCTTTGAGGATAGATAACTTTTTAATAGAACTCCTTACATGATAGACATATACCTGTCGGGCGGGGGTAACCACAATTGGAATATAGTCTTAATGAATCCAGGTAATTTGATTAACATAGACATATGATTTAATTGGGTTACACTGGGTATTTGCATCCGACCATCGACAGAGGCTTTTGCGGAATTTCGTGTTCTAGGTTAGTAAACCAATATATTATACAAACATGAAATAACCACTTTATCTTTAAAAAGATATTGGAAGAAATCACAACCCTGGATAGGTTAATAAATTTTTATTTTCCTTGACCAACTTTCGTGTCATTTTATTTACTTGTTTTAAATTTAAGTCACCATTCCAATCAAACAATCAATCCATTAGATACTAATAATCATTTGACCTCATAAAACTAATAACTTAGGTATTAAGTCCTCGTGGGATCGATACTTTTTATAATACTTGGACGATACGTGCGCTTGCGTTATACGCGTGTGACAACACTGGTCAAGTTTTTGGCACCGTTGCTGGGGACTTATTTATCTTTCACTATTAGTTTTGGGGTTAGATACCTTTACTTGTATCTAATTTTCTTTTTACTTATTATTTCTGTTTTCTTGTGTTTTAGGTTCTCAGACATTACATGAGATGAACCAGAAGCTTTGAACTCCGACCGCTTGACCCAGAGATTGAAAGAACTATCAGATAGTTGAGAAGGGAAATGCGAGAAGGCCAAGAAGCAATTGTTAACATGGAACCAGAACCTTTAGAAGTTGCACCACCAATTCCCATTTTAGAGAGAACTATCCTGGTGGTTGACGGCTTCATTTCCTATATTGTACTTCCTCCCTTGCTAGCAAATGCATGTGATATCAAAACATGCATTCAGATTATTCTGCAATCAGTGCAGTTTGGAGGAAATGCAACTAAAGATCCTAATGCCCACATCAACAACTTCCTGGAAGTTTGTGGCACTTTCAATTACAACCGAGGAGCTGAAGAAGCAATGAGACTGTGAGTTTTTCCATATTCCTTGAAAGACAGAGCAAAAGCTTGGCTACATTCACTACCAGCATGTTCCTTCACAACATGGAACACTCTAGCCACCAAATTCCTCGCAAAGTACTTTCCCCCAACCAGAATAGCAAAATGAGAAATGACATCACATCCTTTGTACATCAAGACTCGGAAACTCTCTACGAATCATGGGAAAAGTAAAAAGATTTACTCCGGAAATGTCCTCACCATGAGATTCCAAAATGGCTTAAAGTTCAAATATTCTATAATGGACTTTTCGGACTAATGAGAACCACAATTGATGCTGCTGCTGGAGGAGCTTTGATGGCAAAAGGAGAAGATTAAGCCTGGGACCTAATCGAAGAAATGGCTAAGAACAATTCCTTGTGGCCAACAGAAAGGAGCATGATTCAAAGAATTGCTGGAATTTATAAAGTTGGAGCCAATTTAGCAGTCAACGCCAAGCTGGATCAGATATGAATATTCATGGAGACTCTCAGCACGCAAAGCAACATTAGATCCACAAGTTCACAATATGGAGGAGCACCAGAACCAAACCAACTTGAAGAAACGGTGAATTTTGTCATCAATTTTAACAGACAAGGGAACAATCCATATTCCAACACATATAACCCAATGTATAGGAATCATCCCAATTTTTCATAGGGCAACAACTCAGGGCAAAAGAACTATCCACCGTCTGGATCCCAACAGTAGAACAAAGGCCAAGAGCATGAAAAAGATTCAGAAATGAAAGAATGGAATGCAGAGATGTTCAAAAAGTAACAAGCAGCATATGATGCTATTTTTCAAAGTCAATCTACTTCCATCAAAGCACTAGAAAATCAATTTGGACAACTGGCCAATGCTCAGAGTTACAGACCGCTAGGAAATCTTCCCAGCAACACAGAACCAAATCCAAGGAACCCAGGGAAGGAGCAATGTCAAGTTATTACCTTGGAAAGCGGTACTGAAATCAACAAAGATGTTGGAATCAAGGCATCCATTGAAGAAGTTCAAAAAGAAACAGAACAACAGATGGAGGAAAAAGAAGCAAAGGAAAAAGATCAAATCACTCCACCTCCACATTTTCCACAACGTCTTCAGAAAAACAAACTGGACAAGCAGTTTGCTCGATTCCTAGAGGTGTTCAAAAAGCTGCACATCAACATTCAATTCGCAGAAGCATTGGAAGAAATGCCCAGTTATGTCAAATTCATGAAAGACATTTTTTCATGAAAATAGAGATTGGGAGATTACGAGACAGTAGCATTGATGGAAGAATGCAGCGCCATTATTCAGAGGAAACTTCCCCTAAAGTTGAAAGATCCTGGCAGTTTTACTGTCCCAAGCACCATTGGAGAACATTATATCAGTAAGGCTTTATGTGACTTATTTGCAATTGTTAATTTGATTCCTTTTTTCTATTTACAAGAAACTACAAATTGGAAAAGCAATGCCTACCTCAGTCTCCCTGTAATTTGCTGATTGAACGCTCTCATTTCTGAGAGGTGTAGTTGAAGATATGCTGGTTAAAGTTGACAAACTTATTCTCCTAGCAGATTTCATTATCCTTGACATGGAAGAAGACAAAGATGTACCTATCATCTTTGGAAGACCATTCTTGGCTACAGGTCGAACTGTTATTGATGTACAAAAAGGAGAACTAACCATGAAATTTCAGGACCAAGAAGTTACCTTTAATATTTTCAAAGCCATGAAATTCCCAAGTGATGAAAAAAAAGAAGAATGTTTCAGAGTTGATGTTGTTGATAGTATCATCCAGGATACCGAGCCACCTCCCACAGAAAA
The DNA here is from genome assembly GCA_019454045.1 of Zanthoxylum bungeanum. Classification (NCBI taxonomy): domain Eukaryota; kingdom Viridiplantae; phylum Streptophyta; class Magnoliopsida; order Sapindales; family Rutaceae; genus Zanthoxylum; species Zanthoxylum bungeanum. Next base: position 61,347 of record SKCR01011033.1, on the reverse strand, counting down.
ACTTGAAGCTTGCATCACCAACATGACTGACAGCGAGCTAGATGTTGAAATCCTGGAATGTATCCACCTCAGTTGAAGAACCACCACAGTTGGAGGTGGAGTTACTTCCAAGCCATCTCAGATGCATATTCCTTGGAAACTATTCTAAATTACCTATGATTATTTCTTCTTCGCTAACATTGGAGAAGGAAGAAAAGTTGCTGAGAGTGTTACGAGAACACAAGAAAGCCATTGGCTAGACTATAGCAGACATTTGATGCATTAGTCCATCATTTTGCATACACAAGATTTTGATGAACGATGAGTACAAACCCACAGTTGAGCATCAATGAAGACTAAATCCAATCATGATGGTGGTCGTGAAGAAAGAAATCATCAAATGGTTGGATGCTGGCATCATTTACCCCATCTCAGACAGCACTTGGGTGAGTCCTATGCAGTGTGTACCGAAGAAAGGAGGAATTACCGCAGTCACAAATGAAAAGAACGAGCTGATTCCAACAAGAACAGTGACTGGATGGAGAGTTTGCATGGACTATCGGAAGTTGAACAAAGACACAAGAAATGACCATTTTCCACTGCCATTAATTGATCAGATGCTGGACAGACTGGCGGGATATGAGTTCTATTATTTTCTGGACGGATACTCGGGGTACAATCAGATTGCCATCGCCCAAGAAGATCAGGAGAAGACCACTTTTACATATATGTATGGTACTTTTGCATTCCGCAGGATGCCATTTGGACTATGTAATGCTCCTGCCACATTCCAACGTTGCATGATGGCCATTTTCTCAGATATGCTGGAACAGAGTATGGAGGTTTTCATGTTGGAGTTTAATCAAGTCCACAAGATCACAAACAATGCATAAAAACGAGTTGAATACACAAAGGAGTAAGGCGGAATTCATACTCACATTGATGGGTTTTGATGAAATGAAGAACACAGCCTTCAAGCTTCTCAAACTCGCGGTAATGGAGCTCCTTGTGCTGCTGGACTGCTCGGTTTTGGGGCTGTCTTCCTCTCCAAGATTCGGCCATGCATGGACTCCATTGAAGCTCCAAGCTTCAAGCTTTTCCATGCTCACAAATTCGTTTCCCTATCACCATAATATTACCCAAGGTGTGCTAGCACTACTCTCCTTTATTTGCTTCTCAAAATTTCGGTGAAACCAGAAAAAATTAAGAAGAAATCGGCACCATGCCGTGAGAGGAGAAGAGAAAAGAAGAGGGAAAATGAGAGGGAGAGAAGAAGTCGTGTACTGTACCGTGAGAGAGAGAAAAAAGATGTCCAATATATATATTTTAATTTCATTTACCAAGTAAAAATAAATAAAACACATATATATATCTTATCTTTTAATTCTAAAGTCAAAAAATAAAAAGCAATATGCTTTTCATCATTTTCAACTTTAACTTTAAGTCACATCACATCTATTCACTTTAATAAAGTGACATATTGTCAAGTCATATCACTCAAAGTGACAATTGATTTGACGATTGACGCGACTAACGATTTGACGCTTGATGTGACTTGCGTGCCGCGCTCGAATTCGAAATGCGAATGCGCTCGCAATCACTCTCGGGCTCGGGTTCGCTAATTCCAAATTAACGAATTTTCCGTCGCGTCGTAATTAAATGATTACGCCTAGCGAATTCACTATTCACGTCGCTAACGAATTAATTCTAAATTAATTCGTTCGCCCGAATTAAAATCTAATTTTAATTCCGCGTCGAAATCCAATTTCTAATAATATATCGAATATATTATTTTATCGATTAATTCCAAATTAATCGTTCTCTCTCTTTAATTAATATTTTATCCCAGATAAAATATCTCCGCAAATAATCCCAGATTAATTTTCTCTCTCATCGAATTAATCCCAGATTAATTCTATCTCTCTCTCTCTAATTAATCCCAGATTAATCAAAGTGCGAGTATACGTCATCGGTGAATCTTCAGGAAGCGACCCATGAGATCTCCGGATATGTTGGCAGTAAATACGATCGTCGGACTATCCGAACACGTAAGTACCTCGTACTACGTTTATATCGATTTACAAGACAAGGTTGGCTTCTAGCAAAGCGCCATGCCTACCCAATTCTCCAGAAATATTCTTACAGAATATATAGATCTGTATCAAGCGTAGTATACCGTAGTATTGTGTATATCGGCCCAGTATCGGATAATCACGTGCTAGGGCTGGGGCTGGATAAGTGTCTGCCCCGTCCGAAACACATGTCGGATGTCTGGTAACATAGTCTCTATAATCGGATATACATGACCTGGTCACAATATCCCGATTGGTTGCGCAACACTCAAGAGCACTAGTACCGTATCCTGCGTGACATCATCTCCAAATGACTGAAGTGACACTTCCATCTTGACATCACACCCAATACACTACGACGACTCTGATAAACCCAGAAGTGGTGTACACAGAACCGGTTAAAGCCCCCTACCACCAAGACCAAAGTTTATCGATTATCGTAAGTATTAGCGATGCAAGTCTCAGGTTAAGACTATACACACCTACCTCGATTTCGGCCTCCCATAGACACATAGTCATAATACCAATGGGATTCCGAGGGGTCTATCCAGAGCGAAGCTGTTTCCCGTACCATCGGTGAAACACAACCTCCTATCGCACTTGCATAAGTATCCAATACTTATATATATGAGAACTATGCCGTTGTGCCCTCACAAACGCGCACAAGTGCAATACTAGCCTATTCCGCATTATCGATGTCCAGTCTCGATAATACTACGGCTAGGGATATTTAATGATTAAACCTTCGGGGACTGATACTGTCTCATATCATTCTCAGTCCAGGTACTAATCATAGGGACCTCTCTTCATTTATATATCTATGGTGATCTAATCACAAATGATGAGAGTGCAATTTCCTTGTCACATAGTTAATTTGCTACAACAACACAATGATCTGTGCAAATAGTGACGCTATGGGTCATTTTATCCAACAATCTCCCACTTGGCACATAGCCAGTCACTCAAGTGTCCAACACCCGAACTATGTACGGTTCGCTCAAATTGCTGAGGAAAGGTTTTCGTCAGCGGATTTGCGTGATTATCGTTTGACGCGATTTATACGATCATCACATCGCCACGATGTATGATCCGAACGAATCAGATGATATAGAAGTATATATCTGGATCGTCGATGAGACCTTTAATTCTTTAGCCTGTGCTGACGCCTAGCTCAGCTGCTAACAGAACTATATCTAATCTAATCAGATTTATTATCGATCCAAATGGCTTCTATTGCTGCCTCAGCTGCAGCAATAATCCGCATTTGTTGTTAATTCGGCAACAGTTATCTTGCTCGGAAGATTTCCAGCTTACTGTCCCAGTGTTCAATCTTTATAGTACCGCAGTATTTACCGGTTTGGAAACTTGCAGCAGTGATCCCAGTCACTTCAAGTTCTCCATCTCCATAGTTTAAGACAACATCTTTAGTTCTCTAGATACTAACAGATGTCTTGATCTTCAATCCAGTGACTATCACTTGGATTGACCCGATTGTGACTCCATATGCTCGAAGCGTATGAGACACCAATATAGTACATTTTAAATGTACAATTTCTCAGAGAGTGTTACCAACTCCAAATCTAGCCCAGTAGATCTTTATTCCTTGAATAAAGGTTGTTACTCCCCAGAATTCTACGGAGAATTTCTTATGAAAGCCAAGCTTTCACCGATTGTTTTATGGGAATTTCATTGTCAGTGCCCTCTCCCACTAACCTCCTTATATACACAAGAATTATTTCATTTTGAGTCAAATCATAAACTATTATGATTATTTCAAAACGCCAGTTCCAAGAACCCTATGCTTGCTTCAATCCAAACATGGATTGAATAATCCGCAAACCTTGTTTGTCGGTTTTTCAAAATCGTCAGAATGTTGTAAACATCCTCCAAAAAGGTTTCCTTTTCAGGAAAGCGATTTTGATCTGATAACTGACATATTTCATAAATGAAATATACAGTTATCAACAAGCATCTTCAAAATGGATTTACCATGGCAACAGGTAAAAGGTTGAACCGTTATTAACACAATGTTGATAACGATACCTTTCCGTCAAAAGCCCAGCTTTGTACGTTGGTATGTTGCCTACCATGTATGTCTTCCTTGAAGACGTTTAATGTACCATAGGCACAATGCCTCGTGGTACAACAACTAGTATCCAAAATAGTTGTTAAACATGGAATCCATTTTGGACTTATGGCACTTTGCCATAATAGGGAGTTGATACCTTGTATCACTACCTCATACATAATCAGTTGGTGTACCTTAAAAGATTAACATCTTTATGAGGTGAGATCAGAAACCCATACCCCAGGTTGTTTTCTGACTCTCTCTGATCTACGCGGTTTCTTGTGTATTTGAAGATTAATGGTATAGATTCATCATAGATGAACTATTTGTGTTCCATTACGGACTTGTGCCTAGAACAGTATTACTTCGATTTTCATCGAGTATCACTATCCTCCCACTGACCACTGCATATCGGTATTCCTCTCAGGAAAACCGCATGGTGAGCAACAATCACACATTGTTCTCATGTGGGATTTATAAGTACTATACTTATGGTTTCCCTTAGGATAACCTATATTGGCACTAATCCAATTTGGGTTCTTAGTTTGGTATCATCCAAACTTTATGCCTGGCATACCCAAATTATCAGGAATGAGAAACCTCGTTTCTTTCCTGTTCACATCCTATATGATATCTGTCAAACAGATTTACGTGGAACCTTATTCTAAATAAGTTTTGCACTGTTAATACATATCCTATTTGAAGGAAATGATAGCTCAGAGCGACTCGTGATAAACCTTATCATGTCCAACAAAATTCGGTTTTAGTTCGGACACATCGTCTAACTGACATGTCTCGTTTAATTGTGTCCTAGACAACAATACCATAAATAAGTCTCTATTGATCAAATCAATTTGAGCTATTTATTTGTCATTTATATGTTTGAGATTTTTATTTATATTCAAAATATAAATTATGTTATTTACATCTAATGTATTTATCTCAGTATCATCTTTATATAATAAAACACTCAGTGTTCTATAATATAAAGGTTTTATCCGCAACGGATTAAACACTGATAAAGAGATAATGTCTCTAGTCAACTAGTTACATTATAACAGTTCCTAATTTAAGTACACACCCCAGGTTAGTTCCTAAACTTAGGTATCTACGGTCGAAACAGCGACTTTCGTCCCGTTTCCGATTCGCAGAGAAATCTCAGCTTGAAGTCAGTATCCTGCTCAAAGCAGATTCTGAATATCAATACATATATTTTATGTACCACACTAAGTATTTAAAATCTAATTTCAATACTAGCTGTGAACATAACTAAGACAAACATATTTAAAGTTAGAGCCTCGCCCTTTCTTTAATTCCTTCGTGTCTTCCATATCCAAATGGTAGTCACTTTGTGATATGTCAATTATCCTTTTCAATATTTTAGGAACCTTAGGCCAAGCCTTGGGTTTTTAGAATATTGAAAGGAATGTGCACCTCGTGCTACATGCCCAATTGCAAACTTTGACTTTACATGAATAGTCAATTAATTCCCAAGAATTATAAATTGCAATTTTAATACTTCTTAAATCCAAAATTAGATTTATGACAAGTATATTAAATTAAGCATTAAAGTCATCATCACAAAAATCTTCCAAAGATTTTATGCTCTACTTATCTTGCTTAATTTTGGGCTTAAGGTATAATAAGTTATTTTATCAAATAAAGTAACCTATTATATATTCCCAATATGAAAATTAAATCATTTAAAATATTTTAATCCTAGATTATATTTTAAATATTCAACTTTTCAATTTTATCTTGATTACAATAGTCCAACTATTTAATCAACGATTAGTGGTACTTTATATATTATAATGATTATAATAGTCCAACTATATAATCAAATATAATCCAAATTAATTAACCTCAATTACATTGATTACTATAATCCAATTATAAAATCAACTGTAAACTGAAATTAATTAATTCAAATATATTGATTAATATAATCCAATTATATATAATCAAATATAATACAGTCCAACTGTTTATTAAAAAACAACAATTTAAATATTAGTCCAACTAACATTTAATCTAATGACGAAATAAAATAAAAGAGCGTGTTTAGCGAGTATTCGAACGAATGTTGCAAATTCAATACTTGCCTCCCACTATTTTTCGTCGAGCCTCTAACCCTCTGTGGAGTACTCGGGAAACCGTGTTTCCTAGTGGGCTAGGATCCCGTTAAATATCACACAATCTTGACTTTGGCCAACAAATTGTATGATAATTAACTAGGTAGATCTCGAAGATCAATTGGATCTCATCCAATTCCTAGATCCGGTAGGTGGACATCCAAGTCCTAAACATATATCATATATATGCCTATATATCCAATATATATATACCCTAACCTATTTCCTCTGAATCAACTAGGCCTTGGCTTTGGCACAACAAAACTAATGATCCCAGTCAAGCGCGGACCCATTGACATGGAAGCTTCGTAATCAATGTCAATGGACAAGAAGTGGTCTTGACTTTGGCCAACAAACCACAACTTGGACACGACACCGATATGGAACAAAGCCTCGTGATTAAAACACATCTTTGATGGACAAGGGCTTGACTTTGGCCAACAACCCCTGCCAATCTCGGATCTTGAGTAAGAATCACTCAATGGAAGGAAAAACGCATATATTTAACGAGGGTTTTTCGCGTGCAAATTGGCTACCAATTTAATTATCTTTGTTAAGGTCTCATCATCATACACCCTTAAGCATGCATTCTAAACACATAATAAAGCGAGTATGAAATAAAATAATAATGATATGCGGATGGATATTTTACATTGATCCTAGATCAAATCTCTCACTTTCTCTCTCCCCTAGCACTTGTATTACTTCTACCCGTTACACTACACTTCTAAAGAAACCTCTTTTACATGGAGGGGAATAGGTGAGAAGAGAATACAAAGAAATAGGAGATAAGGCTGGACACGCAGGTCCAATTTAATAAATCAAATTTATTACAATTTCCAAAATCGCCCAATCCCGACTAATATCCATCCGATATACATTATTCAAACATCACAACCATGTATTCATACAAGCATGTTATCAATCAATCAATCAAATTAATTAATCTTGATTATTAGTGATCATCCAATGTTCAAACAAAGATTTGATTTTTGTTCGAGTCAAACTCGTTTTGCGAACATGTACTCAAAGTACAATTTCTACGAATTAAATTAAATTACATAATTAAATCCAATTTAATACGTATTTAATTCTAATTCATTATTTAATTCTAAATTAAATATTACACTTTTATTAACGAACCTTTACGACTTAAATTCCAAATTTAATCGCAACGGGTCTCAAAGCCCGATTTAACATCTAATGTTTTATTTAATTAAAGTCCAATGGGCTTTTAATTAATTTCTATAGGCGTGGACTTTTGGTCAACTCGGGTCAAACCGAACAACCAAAATCCAATCCGGGAGTTACCCCATAAGCCTTTAAATTAATTTTGGCCCATTAGGCCCAATTAAATAATTAAGGTCTATTAAATCATAATTGGACCTTTTGGATTCGGTTTTGGGCCTAATTGGATCCAACCAATTTTGCCTAAACCCAACTTTGTTACAACAAAGCCCAAAAGCCCAATTACAACCCAACAAGCCCAATTTCCAAAATCAAGCCTAAATTAATTAACTTATAAAATTCCAAATTTCACAATTAATTAACCTAAGTGTAATACACAATCAATTACCCAATTAAGATTTCTAAAACATCAATTAGCCTAATTAATCATGCACTTTTACAACCAAAAAGTGTCCAACACAATTCAATTAAAATCAAACCCAATTAACATGCTTTCAAGTCTCGGCAATTAGGGGTTTTCCAATTCGATTCGGTTTCAATCCAATTGAGTCCACAATCTTAATTTCCCAAATCAATACAATTCATCCAATGAATTAAAACAACAAAATCAAAAAGAATTTCATGTTCTTTAAAATCGGCCAAGCCACTTTAAAAGGGAAAAATGTTCCAAATCAAAATTCAATCCAATTGAACTTCAAAACAACATTAACCAATTGTTTTAAGTCATCCAATGATCAAACAAAACAAAATTACCAAGACATTAGGGTTATGCAATTTTCGGCCAAGGCTTCAATTTGGGGAAAATTGAATCCAATCCAATTTCATGAAATTGACCACACACAATCTCAATTAAACATGTTCTAAGCATACTTAAACATCCAATGCAATTAAAACATGCTTAAACACATATTACCCAATTAAAGTTTCATGTTCAACCTAAGAATTGGGGAAAATTGATCTAATCCAATTTTCTTGAAATTGATCATGCACAACTTCAATTCAACCTCATTCAAGCATAATGCATCAAACAATTCAACCAAATCATGCCTAAATCGAGTTTACCCAAATTAAAGTTTCTACCAAAATTTGCAAATTGGGGAAAATCAATCCAATGATTCTATTGTCAAATTGATTACATATATCTCAAATTAGATCATATATAAGCATTATTGATCAATCAATTTGTCACAATCAAGCTAAAATCAAAAAGCCCCAAATTACTCAAGAACCCTAATTTCGGTTTTCATGCATCAATGGCTCTAGATACCAATGTTGGAGTTTAATCAAGTCCACAAGATCACAAACAATGCATAAAAACGAGTTGAATACACAAAGGAGTAAGGCGGAATTCATACTCACATTGATGGGTTTTGATGAAATGAAGAACACAAGCCTTCAAGCTTCTCAAACTCGCGGTAATGGAGCTCCTTGTGCAGCTGGACTGCTCGGTTTTGGGGCTGTCTTCCTCTCCAAGATTCGGCCATGCATGGACTCCATTGAAGCTCCAAGCTTCAAGCTTTTCCATGCTCACAAATTCGTTTCCCTATCACCATAATATTACCCAAGGTGTGCTAGCACTACTCTCCTTTATTTGCTTCTCAAAATTTCGGTGAAACCAGAAAAAATTAAGAAGAAATCGGCACCATGCCGTGAGAGGAGAAGAGAAGAAGAAGAGGGAAAATGAGAGGGAGAGAAGAAGTCGTGTACTGTACCGTGAGAGAGAGAAAAAAGATGTCCAATATATATATTTTATTTCATTTACCAAGTAAAAATAAATAAAACACATATATATATCTTATCTTTTAATTCTAAAGTCAAAAAATAAAAAGCAATAATGCTTTCCATCATTTCAACTTTAACTTTAAGTCACATCACATCTATTCACTTTAATAAAGTGACATATTGTCAAGTCATATCACTCAAAGTGACAATTGATTTGACGATTGACGCGACTAACGATTTGACGCTTGATGTGACTTGCGTGCCGCGCTCGAATTCGAAATGCGAATGCGCTCGCAATCACTCTCGGGCTCGGGTCCGCTAATTCCAAATTAACGAATTTTCCGTCGCGTCGTAATTAAGTGATTACGCCTAGCGAATTCACTATTCACGTCGCTAACGAATTAATTCTAAATTAATTCGTTCGCCCGAATTAAAATCTAATTTTAATTCCGCGTCGAAATCCAATTTCTAATAATATATCGAATATATTATTTTATCGATTAATTCCAAATTAATCGTTCTCTCTCTTTAATTAATATTTTATCCCAGATAAAATATCTCCGCAAATAATCCCAGATTAATTTTCTCTCTCATCGAATTAATCCCAGATTAATTCTATCTCTCTCTTCTAATTAATCCCAGATTAATCAAAGTGCGAGTAATACGTCATCGGTGAATCTTCAGGAAGCGACCCATGAGATCTCCGGATATGTTGGCAGTAAATACGATCGTCGGACTATCCGAACACGTAAGTACCTCGTACTACGTTTATATCGATTTACAAGACAAGGTTGGCTTCTAGCAAAGCGCCATGCCTACCCAATTCTCCAGAAATATTCTTACAGGAATATATAGATCTGTATCAAGCGTAGTATACCGTAGTATTGTGTATATCGGTCCAGTATCGGATAATCACGTGCTAGGGCTGGGGCTGGATAAGTGTCTGCCCCGTCCGAAACACATGTCGGATGTCTGGTAACATAGTCTCTATAATCGGATATACATGACCTGGTCACAATATCCCGATTGGTTGCGCAACACTCAAGAGCACTAGTACCGTATCCTGCGTGACATCATCTCCAAATGACTGAAGTGACACTTCCATCTTGACATCACACCCAATACACTACGACTCTCTGATAAACCCAGAAGTGGTGTACACAGAACCGGTTAAAGCCCCCTAAAGCCCCCTACCACCAAGACCAAAGTTTATCGATTATCGTAAGTATTAGCGATGCAAGTCTCAGGTTAAGACTATACACACCTACCTCGATTTCGGCCTCCCATAGACACATAGTCATAATACCAATGGGATTCCGAGGGGTCTATCCAGAGCGAAGCTGTTTCCCGTACCATCGGTGAAACACAACCTCCTATCGCACTTGCATAAGTATCCAATACTTATATATATGAGAACTATGCCGTTGTGCCCTCACAAACGCGCACAAGTGCAATACTAGCCTATTCCGCATTATCGATGTCCAGTCTCGATAATACTACGGCTAGGGATATTTAATGATTAAACCTTCGGGGACTGATACTGTCTCATATCATTCTCAGTCCAGGTACTAATCATAGGGACCTCTCTTCATTTATATATCTATGGTGATCTAATCACAAATGATGAGAGTGCAATTTCCTTGTCACATAGTTAATTTGCTACAACAACACAATGATCTGTGCAAATAGTGACGCTATGGGTCATTTTATCCAACATTTCATGGATGATTTCTCTGTGTTTGGAGACTATTTTGACCATTTCTTGCAAAATATGGAACAAGTGTTACAAAGATGCAAAGATACCAACCTGGTACTCAACTGGGAGAAATGCCACTACATGATGCAGAAAGGCATTGTTCTGGGACACCAGATCTCACAAAATGGAATCGAGGTAGACAAAGAAAAAATTGAAACAATTGAAAAATTACCTCCACCAACATCTGTAAAAGGGATTCAGAGTTTTCTCGGACATGCAGGTTCTTACAAGAGATTTATCAAAGTCTTCTCAAAGATTGCTAAACCTCTATGCAATCTTCTGGAAAAAGGATGTGCCTTTCAACTTCACCATAGAATGTCACGAAGCTTTTGAGATCCTAAAACAGAAGCTAATTTCTGCTTTTATCATTGTAGCACCAGACTGGACCCTTTCATTTGAGGTGATGTAAGATGCTAGTGATTTTACTGTAGGTGCAGTTTTGGGACAACGTAAATTAAAAGTTTTCCACATCATTTATTACTCTAGCAGAACACTGAATGAAGCTCAACTCAACTACACAACCACATAAAAGGAGTTGCTCGCAGTTGTGTTCGCTTTTGATAAATTCCGCTCTAATCTGTTGGGTCCCAAAGTGGTGGTCTACAAAGATCATTCAGCAATCAAATACCTTCACGAAAAAAGATGCCAAACCCAGATTGATCCGTTGGATACTTCTTCTGCAAGAATTTGACGTGGAGATCAGAGACAGGAAAAGACATAAAACCAAGTGGCAGATCACTTATTGAGGCTAAAAAATGGAGAAACAAATGGCAAAGAATTGACAATCAAAGAAATTTTTCCAGATGAACAGTTATTTGCCATGAAACAACATGAAGTCCCTTGGTATGCTGACTATGTCAACTACATAGTATCGGGAAATGGCCGTTGGAATGGAAAACTCAGCAACAAAAGAAATTCTTCAAAGAAGTCAATCATTATGTTTGGGATGAACCGTACCTGTTCAAACATTATACTGATCAATTACTGAGATGATGTGTTCCACATGAGGAGGTCAACAGTGTTCTACAACATTGTCATTCATCACCATATGGTGGACACTTCAGCGGGAATAAAATTACAGCCAAAGTCCTACAATCAAGTTTGTTTTGGCCCACTCTTTTTGAATATGCTTACTTGTTTTCTCTTCAATGTGACAGGTGCCAGAAAATGGGAAATATTTCGAGGAGAAATGAAGGACCTCTGTAAAATATTATGGAAGTAGAGATATTTGATGTATGGGGGGTTGATTTTATGGGACCCTTTGTTCCATCATTCATAAATCTGTATATAGTGGTTGCTCTAAATTACGTCTCCAAATGGGTTGAAGCAATTGCATTGCCATCCAATGATTCAAAAGTGGTGATAAAATTCCTTAAAAATAATATTTTCACTCGCTTCGGAACATCTCGTGCGATTATCAGTCATAGTGGCACACATTTCTGCAACATATACTTTGAGGCACTCCTATCCAAATACGGAGATACTCATAAGGTTGCCACTTCCTACCATACACAGTCAAATGGACAGGTTGAAGTTTCAAACAGTGACATTAAAATAATCTTGGAGAGAACCGTTGGATCAACAATAAGGGGCTGGTCTACAAAACTGGATGACGCACTATGGGCCTACCGGACAGCTTACAAAACACTCATTGGTATGTCCCCATATCAAATGGTGTTTGGGAAAGCATGCCATCTGCAAGTTGAGCTTGAATACAATGCATATTGGGCACTGAAGAAGTTGAATCTTGATCCACAAGCTGCAGGAGAGAAACGACTTCACCAACTCAACGAATTGGAGGAATTTCGCCTACAAGCTTATGAGAATGCCAGATTATACAAGGAAAAGACCAAGAAATGGCATGATAAAAAAATAGTGCGCAGACAACTGGAACCAAGGCAGCAGGTGTTGTTATACAATTCAAGGTTAAAAATTTTCCCTGGAAAGTTGAAATCAAGGTGGTCAGGTCCATTTGTGATCACTCAGGTTTTACCATATGGAGCTGTTGAGTTACTTGATCCCAACACCAATGAAACATTCAAGGTTAACAGTCAGCGTGTCAAGCACTACTGGGGAGAATCATTTGAGCGACAAAAAGAAAGTGTCACACTTTCATATCTAGCCTAATGTTTGGGTAGTCACGTCTAACTGACGATGTTAAACTTAGCACTAGCAGGGAGGTAACCCATGTAATTTGTGTATATATTGTGATCTTGTGTGTTTTATTTTTGTGTGTTTAATTTTTGCAGGTAAAGTCATTTCACGATGGAAGACGTTCTCGCAAATCTTCACAAGAATTTTCCTTCTCTCCCTCAAAATTCTCTGATGAAAGTCTACAAAGCTCGCTTAGAACGAATGAGACTACTGATGATAAAAGGTATTCCTACTGACATTCGTTGGATTATTAAAGCACGGGTTCGATTGGCAGGTGAGTCCTCTGACTCTTTTATTTCACATCTGCCTGGTTTAGGAAGAAACACCTATGCTAAAAAGAGAAGAGCTAAGAGAATGGGTGTATGCTATAAATGTGCTCGTATGTTTTGTGATACTCGTTATCGTTCTTTAAGAATGGTGTCTGATAACCGTGAAGATAAGATAAATTTCATTAGGGATGACTTGAGTAAGGAGTCTTTAGATGACATATCTAAAACTCTTGAGACGCATCCCAGTGGATATATGTATCACAAAATTCGCGTGTTATATACACAATTCCAAAGAGAAAGACAACAGTTAAGTCTCGGGAATCTGACTCAAAAAGACCATGTTTGCCAATTTTTAAAAAAATTGGATGGGAAGCTTATCCCTGACGCATATACGTCGATCAAGCTGTTACTTTCTTGTAAATATTATATCTCTTTGTCTTTTCCTAATAATTGTGTTTTATTTTCGCAGACAGGATCCATACTTTTTAACCTTTCACGATTTCTTTTATTGTTTTGCTAACAATCGTCCATTGGAAGATACTAGTGCTATTATTACTTAACCCTTTTTCAGGTGTTATAAATTCAACTCATCTTTGCATTTTTGAAGGCATCCAGATTTGAGAAAAGAAATATACATAAAATGGAGGCTACTTCAAGAAGACGAGTTGTAAATATCTGTGTCTTTTGTGGTACTAGTGTTGGTACTAAGCCACAATACGTAGAAGCAACACATGAATTGGGTCGAGGCATAGCTGAAAAGAATATGTACCTAGTATACGGCGGTGGCAATCTTGGGTTAATGGGGATCGTTTCAAAGGTCGTACATGATGGAGGCAGTCAAGTTCTGGGAATCATCCCAAAACCCTTGGCAGAGGCGGATCTTATAGGATCATCAAACGGAGAAGAACTGATCGTGCCAGGTATGTCTGAACGACTGGTGGAAATGATTAACCATGCTGATGCTTTTATTGCTTTGCCAGGTGGTTTGGGTACGTTGGAAGAGATTTTTATTTTAAAGATGTTTATGTTATTTTATCTTGTTGTTTTGCTAGAGGACTAGTAAATTGTTAGGTTTGAGGGTGTGATGAGTGGTGATTATATCACTATTTCCCACTCATTTGACCTAATTTTTTGTATACATTCTTGCGTTTTGTGAATATTTTGATGTGTTTGTGTTATTTTGTAGATAAATAAAGTTTCAGGACTCTTTGGAGGTGATTCGGGGCCAAAACAGTGAAAAATGACAAAAAATGACAAAATTGTCATTTGGCGCGTCGCGACGCACATCCTGCGTCGCGACCGCTAACGTGCACGGCACCTCTGCTAACGTGAGCCGGGATACATGGACCAATTAGAGGGATTTTGCTAAAATATGCCGAATGCTAACGTGTGTCTGTCACGTGTCAACATCACAGCCGATCATGCTAACATGCGCCATGCCACGTGTTATTATCACATGCTACCGACAATCGCCATCGCCATGTGTTGTCCACATGTTAGCCACGTGGCGTCCACATTAGTCACATGTCGAGTCAGCATGCCACGTGTCATCATCACACGGTGCCGACAATCAACATCACCACTGTCACCATGTCATCGCCACGTCAGCATAATTATTGAGTTAATCATCCAAATTGCCACGTCAGCAGATAAGGGAATCAAAGCAGCCAATCAGCGTGTGCCACATCATCGTGTCGCGAAGCAAGAGCAATCCACGCGTCGCGACGCGAGAGGCCTACTAACGCCTATAAATTCAGCTCGAAATTTCAGTTTCAGATGTACATTCCTCTCTGTAATTCTCTGATAATACTAAATAGTTTGTATCTAGTTTGTTTAAATTTCAGTTCTGTAATTAATTTTACTTACTTTTTGTAATAGTAATTTAATTTCTTTACTTTTTCAGTTTTTACTATTCAGCAATGATGAGGTAACTTCCTCCTGCTATGGTAAAAGGAAAAACTTTTATTATTGTTATTTAGATTAATCTCCCTTAATTATAATATAATAACTATTTAAAACTTGACTTAATGAGGATACCACTATATTGGCCGATTGGTAATTGATATTAAATTGGTTTTAACCTGACTAAGCAAGGATACCGCCTGGTTGGTCGGTTGGTAATTAATTATTAATTTGACTTAATCAGGTTACCGCCTATATGGCTGGTTGGTAATATCACACAAGTTAATATATTATATTAAGGAAGATATCTAAAATAGTCGTAATAAAAGTGGCTCATTTAACCCTAGCATTTTCTTTTATTGTACTTTTTCCATTTTAATTTCTAGTATTTACTTTTCAGCATTTTACTTTATGTCTTTTATTTTTAAGTTTTTACTAGTTGTAAATATGTGTCGTAGCTAAGCCCGTTATCTGGGGTTGTGATGAATTCCAATATCACGGGTTATAAAGGGTTATTTTATAGTTTGGGTAATATAAATGTTTACTTATTAAGTCTTAAGCTTAATGCTTTTTGTTAACTGGCCACTAATAAGATTGATCGGGTAAACTTAAAATAAACTTGACGAAGGAATTTTAAGTTTAAGACCCTAGACTTAATAGCCCACGATCTTCCTTGAGGATAGATAACCTTTTAATAGATTTCCTTACAGGATAGACATATACTTGTCGGGCGGGGGTAACCACAATTGGAACTTAGTCTTAATGAATCCAGGTAATTTGATTAACATAGACATATGATTTAATTGGGTTACACTGGGTATTTGCATCCGACCATCGACAAAGGCTTTTGCAGAATTTCGTGTTCTAGGTTAGTAAACCAATATATTATACAAACATGAAATAACCACTTTATCTTAAAAAAAATATTGGAAGAAATCACAACCCTGGATAGGTTAATAAATTTGTATTTTCCTTGACCAACTTTCGTGTCATTTTATTTACCTGTTTTAAATTTAAGTCACCATTCCAATCAAACAATCAATCTATTAGATACTAGTAATCATTTGACCTCATAAAACTAATAACTTAGGTATTAAGTCCTATTGGGATCGATATTTTTTATACTACTTGAACGATACGTGTGCTTGCATTATACGCGTGTGACAACACCGGTCATGTTTTGCAGCATTGTCATTCATCACCACACGGTGGACACTTCAGCGGAAATAAAACTGCAACTAATGTCCTACAGTCAGGTTTGTTCTGGCCCACTCTTCTTAAAGATGCTTACTTATTTGCTCTTCAATGTGATATGTGCCAGAGAGTGGGAAATATTTCGAGGAGAAATGAAGGACCTCTGCAAAATATTCTGGAAGTGGAGATATTTGATGTATGGGGGATTGATTTTATGAGACCCTTTGTTCTATCATTCAGAAACCTGTACATACTAGTTAAAGTAGACCACGTCTCCAAATGGATTGAAGCAATTGCACTGCCATCAAACGATTCAAAAGTGGTGATAAAATTCCTTAAAAAGAATATTTTCACTCGCTTTGGAACACCTCGGGCAATTATCAGTGATGGAGGCACACATTTCTCCAACAGATACTTTGATGCACTCCTATCCAAATACGGAGTTACTCATAAAGTTGCCACTGCCTACCATCCACAGCCAAATGGATAGGTTGAAGTTTCAAACAGGGAGATCAAAAGAATCTTGGAGAGAACCGTTTGATCAACAAAGAAGGACTGGTCTACAAAACTAGATGACGCATTATGGGCCTACCAGACAGCTTACAAGACACCCATTGGTATGTCCCCATATCGAAGGGTGTTTGGGAAAGTGTGCCATCTGCCAGTGGAGCTTGAACACAAATCGTACTGGGCACTGAAGAAGTTAAATCTTGATCCACAAGCAGCAGGAGAAAATCAACTCCACCAACTCAACGAATTGGAGGAATTTCACCTACAGGCTTATGAGAATGCCAGATTATACAAAGAAAAGACCAAGAAATGGCATGATCAAAAAATAGTGCGCAAACAAATGGAACCAAGGCAGCAAGTGTTGTTATACAATTCAAGGTTGAAACTTTTCCTCTGAAAGTTGAAATCAAGATGGTCAGGTCCATTTGTGATCACTCAGGTTTTACCATATGGAGCTGTTGAGTTACTTGATCCCAACACCAACGAAACATTCAAAGTTAATAGTCAGCGTGTCAAGCACTATTGGGTAGAATCATTTGAACGATAAAAAGAAAGTGTCACACTTTCAGATTCAGCCTAACGTTCGGGCAGTCATCTCTAGCTGACGACATTAAACTTAGTGCTAGCAGGGAGGCAACCCATGCAATTTGTGTATATATTGTGATTTGGTGTGTTTTATTATTGTGTGTTTAATTTTGTAGGTAAAGTCATTTCAGGATGGAAAACGTTCTCGCAAATCTTCACAAGCAATTTCCTTCTCTCCCTCAAAACTCTCTGATGAAAGTATATAAAGCTCGCTTGGAACGATTGAGACTACTAATGATCATAGGTATTCCTAATGACATTCATTGGATTATTGAAGCACGGGTCCGATTGGCAGGTGAGTCCTCAGACTCTTTTGTTTCATATTTACCTAGTTTAGGGAGAAGCACCTATACTAAGAAAAGAAGAGCTAAAATAATGGGTGTTTACTATAAATATGCACGCATGACATGTAATACTCGTTGTCGTTCTTTAGGAATGGTGTCTGATAACCGTGAAGATAAAATTAAATTCATTAGGGATGGCTTGAGTAAGGAGTCTTTGGATGACATATGATTGACTCTTGAGACGCATTCCAGTGGATATGTGCATCATGTAATTCACATGTTATATGCACAATTCCGAAAAGAACAACAATATTTAAGTCTCGGGAATCTGACTCTAAAAGACCCTGTTTGCCAATTTATAAGAAACTTGGATGGGATGATTGTCCTTGACGCATAGACGTCATTCAAGCCGTTACTTCTTGTAAATATTATTATCTATTTGTCTTTAACTAATAATTATGATTTTTTTGTTATTTTCTTTTATTTTCTCCGATAGGATCCAGACTTTTTAACTTTCACGAATATTTTACTGTTTAACTAATAATTGTCATCTGGAAAGTACTAGTGCTATTATTACTCACCCTTTTTCAGGTGTTATAAATTCAACTCATCATTGCACTCTTGAAGGCATCCAGGTTTGAGAAAGAAATACAAAAAAAAATGGAAGCCAATTCAAGAAGACGAGTTGTAAATATCTGTGTGTTTTGCGGTACTAGTGTTGGTTTTAAACTAGAATTTGTAGCGGCAGCACATGAATTGGGTCGAGTCATAGCTGAAAGGAATATGCATTTAGTATATGGCGGTAGCAATCTTGGACTAATGAGGATCGTTTCAAGGGCTGTGCAGGAATGAGGTAGTCAAGTTTTGGGAATCATCCCAAAATCCTTGGCGGAGGCGAATCTTATAAGACCATCAAATGGAGAGGAATTGATTGTGCCAGGTATGTCTGGACGACTGGTGGAAATGATTAACCCTGCTGATGCTTTTATTGCTTTGCCAGGTGGCTTGGGCACGATGGAGGAAATTTTTACAGTGCTATCTTGGGCGAACTTGAACATACACCAGAAATCGATTGGACTATTTAATGCTGATGGATTTTATGATTTTCTTTGTGTGTTTCTTGATGATGTCCGGAGAAATGGGTTCGTGTCAAAACTTGTAAAAAAAATCCTCTTCACAGCTAGAACTGCCCATGATTTAATTGACCAACTCTTAGCCTTTGAACCACAAATTGATCATATCCTTTCCAAGATAAACTGGTCCGATAATGATCGTGGTAAAAAGCGTCGGATAAATCAGAATCTTAACCTTTAATTTTCATTTTAGATGTAAAATTTCAGCTAACCAGGTACTATCTTCTAAACTATTCTTCTATTTTTTAAGACATTGGGGACAATGTCTCATTTAGGTTTGGGGGAGGGAAATAGTTGACTAGTATCTTGTTTTTATTGTGTTATTTTTATTTGATTTTTAGTCAAAAATTTTCAAAAAATTCAAAAAAAAAAAATTAAAAAAAAAACATAAATTTTGTTGTTGTGTTATTAATTTGACTAACCAGGTGAAATTGATGTGAGATAGCTGTGTAAGGAATTTCCACTCCTGAGACGTATCTCAACCTATTTCGTAACAAGTTAATTTTTGATTATTTCCTTTTTGAATTATTTAATTTGTGAATTCTCCATAAAAACTGACTAATTATGACCCATATCAGTTGACAGGTATTATCAACATGCATGGTAACTTACGGACATGAATTGTAATTGAAAAATTTGTAATATTCAGTGCTCTATTATAATTGGAGAAAGCATCTAAAAAACGATGGAATAAAAAAAAGTGATGGAGTAAAAAAAAAAAAAAATCTGAGATCCGAGTTATTAAGTCTGTAAGGGTGTTTTAACACCTAGTGAATCTGACTCAAAAAGAAAGACAATTGTTAATTAAGTTCGCAAATTACATACACAATTTCAAAAAGAAAGACAACTGTTAAGTCTCGGGAATCTGACTAAAAAAGACCATGTTTGCCAATTTATAAGAAAATTGGATGGGAAGCTTGTCCCTGACGCATAGACGTCAATCAAACTGTAAATTCTTGTACATATTATATCTCTTTGTATTTCCTTAATAATTGTAATTTGTTTTGTTGTTTTCTTTTATTTCCTCCAACAGGATCCAGATCTTGTTGACTATGACGATCTATTTTACTATTTTGCTACTAATCGTCCTCTGGAAGATACTTGTGCTATTTTTACTCACCCTTTTCAGGTATTATAAATTCAACTCATCATTTCACTTTTGAAGACATCCAAAGTAAAAAATGGAAGCCACTTCAAGAAGACGAGTTGAAAACATTTGTGTGTTTTGCGGTAGTACTATTGGTACTAAACCACAATACATAGATGCAGCACATGAATTGGGTCGAGTCTTAGCTGCAAGGAATATTGATGAGTGGTATATATGGTATTTATATCACTTATTCCCACTCATTTGACCTAATATTTTGTATAGTTTCTTGAGTTTTGAACGAACGTTTTGATATTGTTTTGTTTTATTTGTAGATAAAATAAAGTTTGGAAAGCATTGGAGGCAATTTGGGGCAAAAACGGACAAAAATACGTCAACAGAAATATTTTGGTCTTTAGCGCGTCGCGACGCCCAGAGTTCCGCTTCGCGACGTCTAAAATGCGCCGAACAGTGCTAACGTTCGCCGGGTCCACAAATCAGAATCTGAGGAAAAGTTTGACTTTGCTAAAATGTGCCGTGCCACATGTCACCATCACAGCCGACCTGCTAACGTGCGCCGTGCCATGTGTCATCATCATATGCTGCCGACACTCAGAGTTGACACGTGTCGCCTCGTCATCAGCCATGTCATCGGTCAAAAAGTCAACTTCGCCATGTGTTACGCCACGTCATCCGCCATGTCACAAGGTCAACCAAGTCAACTTGCCACGTCAGCATCAGCCAATCACAGCGTGACAATGTCGACACGTGTCGCAATTCTATGGTGCCGCAGTCTCTTCCCACTTGTCGCCACGTCGTCGCCACGTCACCGCCACGTCAGCGCCACGTCAGCATCAATAATTGAGTATCCTATCATTATCTGACACGTGGCGGATAAGAATCTCAGCGACCATCAGAAGCCGCCACGTGTCACAATAATTGAAGCCCACCCACTCTGCCACGTGTCACCTTATCATCTTATCCAGAATCTTCAAACCAGCGAACTAGAGCGTGCCACGTCGACAAATCCGGCGTCGCGACGCTGAGGACCTGGCATCGCGACGCTGGATCCTACCGAGGCCTATAAATTGAGCTCGAGATTTCAGAATTCAGTGCACCACTCTCTCTCTTATAATCTTTCTAAAGAGAGAGTTTCTCTCTCTACTTTCTTTTAATTTTTAGTTTTTTAGTTTTTTAGTTTTGTAATTAATTTAATTACGTTTTGTTAATATAGTAATTTAATTTTTACTTTTTACTTTTTACTTTTTACAGTTTTTATTATTTACCATGAGGAGGTAACTCCCCCAGCTAGGGTGAAAGGTAATTCTTTTACTGTTACTATTTAGATTAATCTCCCTTAAAAATAATATATTCACTATTTAAAATATTGACTTTAAAAGGATACCGCCAGATTGGTCGGTTGGTAATTCATTTTAATCTGATTTAAACCTGACTAATAAAGGATACCGCCAGATTGGTCGGTTGGTAATTTAATTTTGGCTCCGCCTTTATGGCTGGTTGGACTTAATTTGACTTAATCAGGTTACCGCCTATATGGCTGGTTGGAAAAAGAATCACAAGTTTATATATTATTTTATGAGAGATATCTAAATTAGTAGTAGTAAAAGTAATTCATTTTACATTAGCATTTTATTTTATTGTAATTTACTTTACAGTATTTACTTTACCGCATTTTTACTTTATGTCTTTTATTTTCAAGTTTTTACTAGCCCTAGTTATGAAATCCAATATCACCGTTTTATAAGGGTTAGATTATAGCTTGGGTAATATAAAGATTTATTTATTGAGTCTTAAACTTAATGCTTTTTCATTAACTGGCCATTAATAAAATTGATCTGGTAAATCTAAAATGAACTAGACATAGGGATTTTAGGTTTCATCCTTAGACTCAATAGCCCACGATCTTCCTTGAGGATAGATAACCCTTTAATAGATTTCCTTACAGGATAGGAATATACCTGGCGGGCGGGGGTAACCATAATTGGAACTTAAACTTAATGAATCCAGATAATTTGGTTGACATAGACATATGATTCAATTGGTTAAACTGGGTATTTGTGTCTGACCATCGACAGAGGCTGACACATAATTTAGTGTCCAGGTTAATAAATCAATATATTACCCAACTTTAGATAACCACTTCATCTTTAAAATGATATTGGAAGAAATCACAACCCTAGATAGTTTTTAATATTGAATTTTCTTAAAACCTACTTTCGAACAATTTTATTTACTTGTTTTTAAATTTAGAATCCTCACCATCTCAAATCAATCAATCAACTTGTTAGATATTAGTAATCATTTGACCTCATAAAATTAATAGTTTTGATATTAAGTCCTCGTGGGATCGATAATTATACTACTTGAACGATACGTGCGCTTGCGTTATACGTGTGTGTTTACGCCGGTCAAGTTTTTGGCGCCGTTGCCGGGGACTTATTTATCTTTTACTATTAGTTTAGGGGTTAGATATGTTACTTGTATCTAATTTCTTTTTACTTATTGTTTTTATTTTCTAATGTTTCAGGTTCTCAGAAACTTCATGAGACGAACCAGAAGCTTTGAACTCCGACCGCTTGACCCAGAAATTGAAAGAACCATCAGACAGGAGAAGGGAAAGGCGAGAAGGCCAAGAAGAAGCTTTAGTCAACATGGAACCTGAACCTTTGAACGTTGCACCACCAATTCCCATTCGAGACAGAACCATTCCGGTGGTTGACAGACTCATTTCCTGTATTGTACTTCCTCCCTTACCAGCAAATGCGTGTGACATCAAAACATGCATTCAGATGATTCAGCAGTCAGTGCAGTTCGGGGGGAATGCAACTGAAGATCCTAATTCCCACATCAGCAACTTCTGGAAGTTTGCGGCACTTTTAACTACAACAGAGCATCAGAAGAAGCAATGAGACTGCGCGTTTTTCCATATTCCCTGAAGGACCGAGCTAAAGCTTGGCTACATTCACTACCAGCAGGTTCTTTCACAACTTGGAACACTTTAGCAACCAAATTTCTTGCAAAGTACTTTCCACCAGCCAGAAGCGGAAAATTGAGGAATGACATCACATCCTTTGTACAACAAGATTCAGAATCCCTCTGTGAAGCTTGGGAAAGGTACAAAGATTTACTCCGGAAATGTCCTCACCATGAGATTCCAAAGTGGCTACAAGTTCAGACCTTCTACAATGGACTTCTTTCTGAATAATGAGAACCACAATCGATGCTGCTGCTGGAGGAGGAGATTTAATGGCAAAAGGAGAAGATCAAGCCTGGGAACTAATCGAAGAAATGGCCAACAACAATTCCTTGTGGCCAACAGAAAGGAGCATGATCCAAAGAATTGCAGGAATTTATGAAGTTGGAGCAAACACAGCAGTGAATACCAGGCTGGATCAGATATGCAAATGTCTAGAAACACTTAGCACGCAAGTTGTGAACATCGCTGGAACCACAAGTTCACCATATGGAGGAGCACCAGAACCAAAACAACATGAAGAAACGGTGAATTATGTCAGCAATTTCAATAGACAATGGAACAATCCATATTCCAACACCTACAATCCAGGGTGGAGGAATCATCCCAATTTATCATGGAGCAACAATTCAGGCCAACAGCAGAACTATCCACCACCTGAATTCCAACAACAGAACAAAAGCCAGGAGCAGGCAAATGAACCAGGAATAACAGAAGTGTTGACCCACTTGAAAAAGTTAGAAGCAAAACACGACTCTCAAGCAGCAAGATATGATGCTATGTTTCAATCCCAATCAGCATTAATTCAAAGTCAATCTGCTTCTATTAAAGTACTGGAGAATCAAATGGGACAACTGGCAAATGCTCAGAGTTACAGACCGCCAGGTACCCTTCCCAGCAACACAGAGCCAAATCCAATGAACATAGGGAAGGAGCAATGTCATGCCATCATGTTAAAAAGCGGTACTGAAATCGACAAAGATGTTTGAGCCAAAACAACTGCTGAGGAAGTTCCAAAAGAAACAAAGCAACAGATGGAGGAAAAAGAAGCAAAGGAAAAAGAACAGATCACTCCACCTCCACCTTTTCCTCAACGTCTTCAGAAGAACAAATTGGACAAGCAGTTTTCTCGGTTCCTCGAAATCTTCAAAAAGCTGCATATCAACATTCCATTTGCAGAAGCGTTGGAACAAATGCCCATCTATGCCAAATTCATGAAAGATATTCTTTCATGAAAGCGGAGATTGGGAGATTACGAGGCAGTAGCATTAACAGAAGAATGCAGTGCTATCATTCAGAGGAAACTTCCCCCGAAGTTAAAAGATCCTGGCAGTTTCACTGTTCCTTGCGTCATAGGAGAACATAACTTTGGTAAGGCTTTATGTGATTTAGGTGCTAGTGTTAACTTGATGCCTTTTTCTATTTTCAGGAAATTACAGATTGGAGAAACAATGCCAACTTCAGTCTCACTACAACTTGCTGATAGAACGCTCGTATTTCCGAGAGGTGTAGTTGAGGATGTGCTGGTCAAGGTTGACAAATTCATTTTCCCAGCAGATTTTATTGTCCTTGATATGAAGGAAGACGCAGACGTACCAATCATCTTTGGGAGACCATTCTTGGCTACAGGTCGAACCATTATTGATGTACAAAAAGGAGAATTAACCATGAGGGTACAGGACCAAGAAGTAACATTCAATGTTTTCAAGGCCATGAATTTCCCAGATGATGAAAAGAAGGAGGAATGTTTCAGACTCGATGTGATACACAGTACCATTCAGAACTCTGATGAAAGACAAAGTTCTACTGACAAACTTAAAACATGTCAATTGTCTGTGGAGCCTAAAGATAAAGCGTCTTTTGTACTAAAGGAGCCAATTCTTGTACTACAAGCAACATAAGAGAAAAAGTTCCACCAGTTCAACGAATTGGAGGAATTTCACAATCAGCCTTTTGAGGATGCCAAATTGTACAAAGAAAAGGGCAAGAAGAGACATGATGAGAAGTTAGTGCGCATACAACTGGAACCAGGGCAGAAGGTACTGTTAAACAAATCAAGGGTGAAATTCTTCCCATGGAAGCCAAAATCACGGTGGTCAGGTCCATTTGTGATCACCAAAGTTTTACCAAATAGAGCCGTTGAGATACATGATCCTGACGCTAACAAAACTTTTAAGGTTAAAAACAAGCGTGTCAAGCACTACTGGGGAGAATCATTTGAGTGACAAAAAGAAAGTGTTACACTTTCAGATCCAGCTTAACGTTCGAGAAGTCACGTCTGGCTGACGACTTTAAACTTAGCGCTCGCAGGGAGGCAACCCATGCAATTTGTGTATATATTTTCATTGGTGTGTTGTGTTTTATTTTGAGTGTTTTATTTTTGCAGGTTTTTAGTCATTTCAAGATGGAAGAAGCTCTCGCAAATCTTCACAAGCAATTTCCTTCTCTCCCCCAAAATCTCTGATGAAAGTATACAAAGCTCGCTTGGAACGGATGAGGTTATTGAAAATCCATGGTATTCCTAATGATATTCGTTGGGTAATTGAAGCACGAGTCTGATTGGCAGGTGAGTCTTCTGACTATTTTATTTCACATCTGCCTGGATTTGGAAGAAGCACCTATTCAAAGAAAGGTAGAGCTAAGCAAATGGGTGTTTGTTACAAATGTGCACGATTTAATTGCAACACTCGTTGTCGTTCTTTAGGAATGGTGTCTGATAATCGCGAAGACAAAATTAAATTCATTAGGGATGGCTTGAGTAAGGAGTCTTTAGATGATCTATCTTCGACTCTTGAGACGCATCCCAGTGGATATGTTCATATAGCCATTCGCAAATTACATACACAATTTCTAAAAGAAAGACAACAGTAAGTCTTGGGAATCTGACTCAAAAAGACCCTGTTTGCCAATTTATAAGAAAATTGGATGGGAAGCTTGTCCCTGACGCATAGATGTCAATCAAGCCGTTACTTTTCTTGTGCATATTATATCTCTTTGTCTTTTTTTAATAATTGTGATTTGTTTTGTTGTTTTCTTTTAATTTTCTCCGACAGGATTCAGACCTTTTTGACTATCACGATATTATTTCGCTACTAATCGTCCTCTGGAAGATACTTGTGATTTTTACTCACCCTTTTCAGGTACTATAAATTCAGCCCGTCATTGCACTTTTGAAGGCATCCAGAGTTGAAAAAGAAATAAAAAAAATATGGAAGCCACTTCAAGAAGACGAGTTGAGAACATCTGTGTGTTTTGCGGTAGTAGTATTGGTACTAAGCCACAATACGTAGAAGCAGCACAGGAATTGGGTCGAGTCTTACCAGCAAGGAATATGCACTTAATATATGGCGGAGGCAATCTCGGACTTATGGGGATCATTTCAAAGGCTGTACAGGAAGGAGGAAGTAACGTTTTGGGAATCATCCAAAACCTTTGGCAGAGGCAAATCTTATTGGTTCATCAAACGGAGAGGAACTGATCGTGCCAGGTATGTCTGACGACTGGTAGAAATGATTAACCGTGCTGATGCTTTTATCGCTTTGCTAGGTGGCTTGGGCACATTGGAGGAAATTTTTATAGTTCTATCTTGGGCGAACCTGAACATACACCAGAAACCGCTTGGACTGCTTAACGTTGATGGATTTTATGATTTTCTTTGTGTGTTTCTTGATGATGCTCGGAGAAATGGGTTCGTGTCAAAACCTATGAAAGAACTCCTCTTCACTGCCAGAACTGCTCCGGATCTAATAGACCAACTCATAGCCTATGAACCACAAGTTGACCCTATCCTTTCAAAGATAAATTGGTCCGAGGACGATCGTGGTAAGAGGCGTCGGATTAATCTGGATCTTAACCTTTAATTTTCTGTAGATTTCAGCTAACCAGGTACGACCTTCTTAACTCTCCTATTACTGTTTAAGACATTAGGGACAATGTCTCATTTAGGTTTGGGGGAGGAAATAGTTGATCAGTACCTTGTTTTTTAGTTTGTGTGTTATTTTTATTTTAGTCCAAAATTTTTCGAAAAATACAAAAAAATTGAAAATTTTCAAAAAATTACAAAATATTTTATGTTTTTGTATTTTTATTTTGACTAAAAAGGTGAAATTGGTAAGAGATAGCTGAGTAAGGAGTTTCCACTCCTGAGACGTATCTCAAACCTATTTCGAAACAAGTTAATTTTTGTATTTTCATTTTGAATTATTTAATTTGTGAATTCTCCTTAAAACGGACTAAAAGGAATCTTCATATGTTCAGTTAGCAGATATTATCAACATATATAGTACATACGGACATAAGCTAAAATTGAAAAGTTTGTAATATTCAGTGCTCTAGTTTAATTGGAGGAAACATCTCAAAAAGCAGTGGAGTAGAAAAAAAAAAATCTGATTTACAAAAATAAAGTATCTAAGATCCGGGTATTAAGTCTGTAGGGTGTTTTAACACCTAGTGCCCTAAAACCAACTGTTTGGGAGTCACTGACCCAAAGCTCGTTCATGGATCGAAGATGCTGCAAAAATATATATATCTGAAGTCTGGGTAATTAAGTCCGTAGGGGTGTCTTAACACCTGGTGCCCTAAAGCCAACTGGTTTGGGAGCCACCGACCCAAAGCTCGCTACATAGACGAAAGGTATTGTATATAAATAAAAAGTCAAAATTCAGAAAAATCAAAGAAAAAATCAGAAAAATGAGAAAAATTATTCCATTGCTCTAAAAAGGTGTGAAATCTGATAGAACTTTAGGACAAAAATATTACTCTCTTATCAACTGCACTTATGACTGTTGTGGGCAAAAATGAGTTGATTAATATTTTGTTGGCTGTGTATATGGAGAATGGTAAAAATAATCGGAGAATTTACTTATTCAGTAATTTAAAATAAAACAAAACAACTAGTAACTTGGAGTAGAAGTTTCACATGATTAGTCACTAACATCTTTATTCTCTTTTCTCTTGTCTTTTTGCTTTTGTGTGCATTCGTTTTAACTAACTTTTTACTTTTGTAAAAATGTTTGTGGGTATCATTGCTGTAACCCTCACGAGACTACAACTCGTCCACTAGGGACACCTAGGGGTTAAAAAGGCTTGTTGCATACGCTAAATGTAATCGTGATCCCTACGAAAGTGGCTTAGTTAATTTATTTATGTTATTTTATTTTATGTTTTGCTCGAGGACTAGCAAAATGTTAGGTTTGGGGGTGTGATGAGTGATATTTATATCACTTATTCCCACTCATTTGACCTAATATTTTGTATAGTTTCTTGAGTTTTGTGAACGTTTTGATATGTTTTGTGTTATTTTGTAGATAAAATAAAGTTTGGAAAGCATTGGAGGCAATTTGGGGCAAAAACGGACAAAAATACGTCAACATAAATATTTTGGTCTTTAGCGCGTCGCGACGCCCAGAGTTCCGCGTCGCGACGTCTAAAATGCGCCGAACAGTGCTAACGTGCGCCGGGTCCACAAATCCAGAATCTGAGAAAAGTTTGACTTTGCTAAAATGCGCCGTGCCACGTGTCACCATCACAGCCGACCTGCTAACGTGCGCCGTGCCACGTGTCATCATCATATGCTCCGACACTCAGAGTTGACACGTGTCGCCTCGTCATCAGCCATGTCATCGGTCAAAAAGTCAACTTCGCCATGTGTCACGCCACGTCATCCGCCACGTCACAAGGTCAACCAAGTCAACTTGCCACGTCAGCTTCAGCCAATCACAGCGTGACACATGTCGACACCTGTCGCAATTCTATGGTGCCGACAGTCTCTTTCCCACTTGTCGCCACGTCGTCGCCACGTCACCGCCACGTCAGCATCAATAATTGAGTATCCTATCATTATCTGACACGTGGCGGATAAGAATCTCAGCGACCAATCAGAAGCCGCCACGTGTCACAATAATTGAAGCCCAACCACTCTGCCACGTGTCACCTTATCATCTTATCCAGAATCTTCAAACCAGCGAACCAGAGCGTGCCACGTCGACAATCCGGCGTCGCGACGCTGAGGACCTGGCGTCGCGACGCTGGATCCTACCGAGGCCTATAAATTGAGCTCGAGATTTCAGAATTCAGTGCACCACTCTCTCTCTTATAATCTTTCTAAAGAGAGAGTTTCTCTCTCTACTTTCTTTTAATTTTTAGTTTTTAGTTTTTAGTTTTGTAATTAATTTTAAATTTTTTTACTTTTTACTTTTTACTTTTTACAGTTTTTATTATTTACCATGAGGAGGTAACTCCCCCAGCTAGGGTGAAAGGTAATTCTTTTACTGTTACTATTTAGATTAATCTCCCTTAAAAATAATATATTCACTATTTAAAATATTGACTTAAAAAGGATACCGCCAGATTGGTCGGTTGGTAATTCATTTAATCTGATTTAAACCTGACTAATAAAGGATACCGCCAGATTGGTCGGTTGGTAATTTAATTTTGGCTCCGCCTTTATGGCTGGTTGGACTTAATTTGACTTAATCAGGTTACCGCCTATATGGCTGGTTGGAAAAAGAATCACAAGTTTATATATTATTTTATGGGAGATATCTAAATTAGTAGTAGTAAAAGTAATTCCTTTTACCATAGCATTTTATTTTATTGTAATTTACTTTTCAGTATTTACTTTACCGCATTTTTACTTTATGTCTTTTATTTTCAAGTTTTTACTAGCCCTAGTTATGTGTTGTAACTAAATTAGTTATCTGGGGTTGTGATGAAATCCAATATCACCGTTTTATAAGGGTTAGATTATAGCTTGGGTAATATAAAGATTTATTTATTGAGTCTTAAACTTAATGCTTTTTCATTAACTGGCCATTAATAAAATTGATCTGGTAAATCTAAAATGAACTAGACATAGGGATTTTAGGTTTCAGCCTTAGACTCAATAGCCCACGATCTTCCTTGAGGATAGATAACCCTTTAATAGATTTCCTTACAGGATAGGAATATACCTGTCGGGCGGGGGTAACCATAATTTGAACTTAAACTTAATGAATCCAGATAATTTGGTTGACATAGACATATGATTCAATTGGGTTAAACTAGGTATTTGTGTCTGACCATCGACAGAGGCTTACACATAATTTAGTGTTCCAAGTTAATAAATCAATATATTACCCAACTTTAAGATAACCACTTCATCTTTAAAATGATATTGGAAGAAATCACAACCCTAGATAGTTTTTAATATTGAATTTTCTTAAAACCTACTTTCAAACAATTTTATTTACTTGTTTTTAAATTTAGAATCGTCACCATCTCAAATCAATCAATCAATGTTAGATATTAGTAATCATTTGACCTCATAAAATTAATAGTTTTGATATTAAGTCCTCGTGGGATCGATATTTTTATACTACTTGAACGATACGTGCGCTTGCGTTATACGTGTGTGTTTACGCTGGTCAAATATGCACTTAATATATGGCGGAGGTAATCTCGGACTTATGGGGATTGTTTCAAAGGCCGTACAGGAAGGAGGCAGTCACGTTTTGGGATTCATCCCAAAACCTTTGGCAGAGGCAAATCTTATTGAACCATCAAACGGAGAGGAATTAATCGTGCCAGGTTTGTCTGAACGACTGGTAGAAATGATTAACCTGTGCTGTTGCTTTTATTGCTTTGCTCGGTGGCTTGGGTACATTGGAGGAAATTTTTATTGTGTTATCTTGGGCGAACCTGAACATACACCAGAAACCAATTGGGCTGTACAACGTTGATGGGTTTTATG
The DNA here is from genome assembly GCA_019454045.1 of Zanthoxylum bungeanum. Taxonomy (NCBI): domain Eukaryota; kingdom Viridiplantae; phylum Streptophyta; class Magnoliopsida; order Sapindales; family Rutaceae; genus Zanthoxylum; species Zanthoxylum bungeanum. The sequence goes on along the minus strand of SKCR01011033.1, from coordinate 30,585 downwards.
ATTTTATTTGTGTGTTTCTTCTTGATGATGCTCGGAGAAATGGGTTCATATCAAAACCTTTAAAAGAACTCCTATTTACTGCCAGAACTGCTCCAGATCTAATTGACCAACTCATAGCCTATGAACCAAAAGTGACCCTATCATTTCAAAGATAAATTGGTCCGAGGACGATCGTGGTAAGAGACGTCAGATTAATCTGGATCTTAACCTTTAATTTCCTGTAGATTATTCAGCTAACCAAGTATTATTTTCTAAACTCTTCTTCTACTGTTTAAGACATTGGGGACAATATCTCATTTAGGTTTGGGGGAGGAATTAGTTGATTAGTACTTTGTTTTAGTTGTATGTTGTTTTTATTTTTAGTCCAAAATTTTTCGAAAAATACAAAAAAATTGGAATTTTCAAAAATTACAAAAATATTTTGCGTTTTTTGTTTTGACTCAAAAGGTGAAATTGGTAAAGGATAGCTGAGTAAGGATTTTCCACTCCTGAGACGTATCTCAAACCTATTTTCGAAACAAGTTAATTTTTGTTTATTTCCTTTTAAATTATTTAATTTGTGAATTCTCCATAAAACGGACTAAAATGAATCTCCATATGCTCAGTTGACAGATATTATCAACAAACATGGAAACATACAGACATGAGCTAAAATTGAAAAGTTTGTAATATTCAGTGCTCTAGTTTAATCGGAGGAAGCATCTCAAAGAGTGATGGAGTAAAACAAAAAAAAAATCCGAGATCCGAGTTATTAAGTCTGTAAGGGTGTTTAACACCTAGTGCCCTAAAACCAACTGGTTTGGGAGTCACTGCCCAAAGCTCGTTACATGGATCAAAGATGCTGCAAATATATATATATAAAGTCTGAGTAATTAAGTCCGTAGGGGTGTCTTAACACCCGGTGCCCTAAAGCCAACTGGTTTGGGAGCCACCGACCCAACACTCGCTACATAGACGGAAGGTATTGTATATAAATAAAAAATAAAAAAAATCAAAGAAAAAAATCAGAAAAATGAGAAAAAAAATTATTCCATTGCTATAAAAAGGTGTGAAATCTGATAGAACTTTAGGACAAAAATATTACTCTCTTATCAACTATACTTGTGACTGTTGTGGGCAAAAATGAGTTGTTTAATATTATGTTGGCTGTGTTTATGAAGAATGGTAAAAATGATCGGAGAATTTACTTATTTGGTATTTAGAATGAAACAAAACAACTAGTAACTTGGAGTAGAAGTTTCACCTGATTAGTCACTAACTTCTTTATTCTCTTTTCGCTTGTCTTTTTGCTTTTGTGTGCATTAGTTTTAATACATTTTTACTTTTGTAAAATGTTTGTGGGTATCATTGCTGTAAACCCTCACGAGACTACAACTCGTCCACTAGGGACACTAGGGGTTTAAAGGCTTGTTGCATATGCTAAATGCAACCGCGATCCCTACGAAAGTGGCTTAGTTAATTTATTTATGTTATTTTTATGTTTTGCTCGAGGACTAGCAAAATGTTAGGTTTGGGGGTGTGATGAGTGGTATTTATATCACTATTTCCCACTCATTTAACCTAATATATTGTATAGTTTCTTGAGTTATGTGAATATTTTGATGTGTTTTGTGTTTTTTGTAGATAAATAAAGTTTCAGGACATTCTGGAGGTGATTTGGAGCAAAACAGGAAAAATTGGCAAAAAGGGCATTTCGGTAAATTGTCCGCGTCGCGCCGCCCAAGTAATCAGCGTCGCGACGCCTAACTTGCACCAGATCTTCTAACATGCGTCGGGTCAACGGGTCAGAATTTGAGAAGTTTGACTTTGCTAAAATGCGCCGTACCACGTGTCACCATCATAGCCGAGCTGCTAACGTGCACCGTGTCATGTGTCATCATCCTACGGTGCCGACACTCACAATTGCCACGTATGCCACGTGTCATCCATGTCATCGCCACGTCATCGGTCAACGAGTCAACTTTGACACGCGTCGTGCCACGTCATCGTCCACGTCAGAAGGTCAACCGAGTCAACATGCCACGTCATCATCAGCCAATCACGCCTTGACACGTGTCGCAATCCTACGGTGCCAACAATTGATCTCAGCCGCCTTGCCACGTCAGCGCCATATCATCGACACTTCAGCATAATAATTGAGCTCTTAGCCGCCTTGCCACGTGTCACCTTATCCTCTTAGCCGCCTCGCAACGTGTCAAGCCGAGAGCATGCCGCGCTTCACTGTTCTGGCGTAGCGACGCCAAAGCCCTTGGCGTCGCGATGCTGGAAGCTTACCCGCGCCTATAAATTGACCTCGAGATTTCAGATTTTGTTGTACCATTCTCTCCCATTTCTTTGATGTAAATAGGGAGTTCTTCTCTCTCTAAGTTTCATTTTAATTTTTAGTTTTTAGTTTTGTAATAATTTTAATTATGTTTTGTAATAATAGTAATTTACTTTCTTACTTTTTACAGTTTTTACTATTCCTAATGAGGAGGTAACTTCCCCAGCTAGGGTGAAAGGTAATTCTTTTACTATTGCTATTTAGATTAATCTCCCTTAAAAATAATATATTCACTATTTAAAATTTGACTTAAAAAGGATACCGCTATATTGGTCGGTTGGTAATTTAATTTTAATCTGATTTAAACCTGACTAATCAAGGATATCGCCAGATTGGTCGGTTGGTTATTTTATTTTGGTTCCGCCTTTATGGTTGGTTATGGACAAATATTACCGCCTTAATGGCTGGTTGGACTTAATTTGACTTAATCAGGATACCGCCAGATTGGTCGGTTGGTAATATTATCACAAGTTTATATATTATTTTATGGGAGATATCTAAATTAGTAGTAGTAAAAGTAATTCCTTTTACCTTAGCATTTATTTTATTGTAATTTACCTTTCAGTATTTACTTTACTGCAATTACTTTTCAGCACTGTTACTTTATGGTTTTTACTTTTAAGTTTTTACTAGCCCTAGTTATGTGTCGTAACTAAATTAGTTATCTAGGGTTTTGATGAAATCCAATATCACCGGTTTATAAGGGTTAGATTATAATTTGGGTAATATAAAGATTTATTTATTGAGTCTTAATCTTAATGCTCTTTAATTAACTGGCCATTAATTAAATTGACTAGGTAAACTTAAAATGAACTAGACATAGGGATTTTAAGTTTAAGACCTCAGACTCAATAGCCCACGATCTTCCTTGAGGATAGATAACCCTTTAATAAATTTCCTTACAGGATAGGAATATACCTGTCGGGCGGGGGTAGCCATAATTGGAATTTAATCTTAATGAATCTAGGTAATTTGGTTGACATAGACATATGGTTCAATTGGATTATACTAGGTATTTGTAATTGACCATCGGAAGAGGCTTTTACATAATTTAGTGTTCCAGGTTAATAAATCAATATTTTACCCAACTATAAGATAACCACTCCATCTTTAAAATGATATTGCAAAGAAATCACAACCCTAGATAGTTTTTAATACTGAATTTTCTTAAAATCTAATTTCGAATAATTTTATTTACTTGTCTTTAAATTTAGAATCGTCGCCATTTCAAATCAATTAAACAACCTGTTATATACTAGTAAACATTTGACCTCATAAAATTAATAGCTTAGGTATTAAGTCCTCGTGGGATCGATACTTTTTATACTACTTGAACGATACGTACGCTTGCGTTATACGTGTGTGTTTACGCCGGTCAAGTTTTTTGGTTTGGGAGTCATTGGCCCAAAACTCGTTACATGGATCAAAGATGCTGCAAATATATATATCTGAAGTCTGAGTAATTAAGTCCGTAGGGGTTTCTTAACACATGGTGCCCTAAAGCCAACTGGTTTGGGAGCCACCGACCCAACACTCGCTACATAGACGGAAGGTATTGTATATAAATAAAAAATAAAAAAAAATCAAAGAAAAAAATCAGAAAAATGAGAAAAATTATTCCATTACCACAAAAAGGTGTGAAATCTGATAGAACTTTAGGACAAAAATATTACTCTCTTATCAACTGCACTTATGACTGCTGTGGGCAAAAATGAGTTATTTAATATTATGTTGGCTGTGTATATGAAGAATGGTAAAAATGATCGGAGAATTTACTTATTCGGTAATTTAGAATGAAACAAAACAACTAGTAATTTGGAGTAGAAATTTCACCTGATTAGTCACTAACTTCTTTATTCTATTTTCTCTTGTCTTTTTGCTTTTGTGTGCATTAGTTTTAATACCTTTTTACTTTTGTAAAATGTTTGTGGGTATCATTGCTGTAAACCCTCACAAGACTACAACTCGTCCACTAGGGATACCTAGGGGTTTAAAGGCTTGTTGCATATGCTAAATGCAGTCGTGATCCCTACGAAAGTGGCTTAGTTAATTTATTTATGTTATTTTATGTTTTGCTCGAGGACTAGCAAAATGTTAGGTTTGGGGGTGTGATGAGTGGTAAATCTATCACTATTTCCCACTCATTTAACCTAATATATTGTATAGTTTCTTGAGTTATGTGAATATTTTGATGTGTTTTGTGTTATTTTGTAGATAAATAAAGTTTCAGGACATTCTGGAGGTGATTTAGAGCAAAACAGGAAAAATTGGAAAAAAAGGCATTTCGGTAAATTATCCGCGTCGCACACCAAGTAATCAGCGTCGCGACGCCTAACTTGCACCAGATCTGTTAACGTGCGCCGGGTCAACGGGTCAGAATTTGATAAGTTTGACTTTGTTAAAATGCACCGTGCCACGTGTCACCATCACAGCCGATATGCTAACGTGCGCCGTGCCACGTGTCATCATTTAATTTGTGAATCAAAATTCAACTTCTTCAGTGCCCAGTACGCCTTGTGCTCATGCTCAACTGGTAGATGGCACGTTTTCCCAAACACCAATCGATATGGGGACATACCAATGGGTGTCTTGTAAGCTGTCCCGTAGGCCCATAATGCATCTTCTAGTTTTGTTGACCAGCCCTTCCTTGTTGATCCAACGGTTCTTTCTAGGATTCTCTTGATCTCCCTGTTTGAAACCTCAACCTGTCCAATTGACTGTGGATGGTAAGCTGTGGCAACATTGTGAGTAACTCCGTATTTGGATAGGAGTGCATCGAAGAATCTGTTGCAGAAATGAGAGCCACCATCACTGATAATTGCCCGAGGTGTTCCAAATCGAGTGAAAATGTACTTTTTCAGGAATTTGATCACGACTTTTGAATCATTGGATGGCAGTGCAATTGCTTCGACCCATTTGGAGACGTAGTCTACAACAACCAGGATGTACAGATTTCTGAATGATGGAACAAATGGTCCCATGAAATCAATACCCCATACATCGAATATTTCCACTTCTAGAATGTTTTGCAATGGTCCTTCGTTTCTCCTGGAAATATTTCCCATTCTCTGGCACCTGTCACATTGAAAAGCAAAAAGATAAGCATTTTTAAAAAGTGTGGGCCAGAAAAAACCTGATTGTAGGACTTTGGCTGCAGTTTTGTTTCCACTGAAGTGTCTGCCATATGGTGATGAATGACAGTGTTGCAAAACACTGTTGATTTCCTCCTATGGAACACATCGTCTCAGTAGTTGATCAGCACACCGTTTGAACAGGTACGGTTCATCCCAGACATAATGTTTGACTTCTTTGAAGAACTTCTTCCGTTGCTGAGTTGTCCATTCCAACGGCCATTTTCCTGACACAATGTAGTTGACATAGTCCGCATACCAAGGGACTTCCTGTTGTTTCATGGCAAAAAGTTGTTCATCTGGAAAAGTTTCTTTGATTGACAGTTCTTTGCCAGCTGTTTCTCCATTCTCGAGCCTCGATAGATGATCTGCCACCTGATTCTCTGTCCCTTTCCTGTCTCGAATCTCCACGTCGAATTCTTGCAAAAGAAGTATCCAACGGATCAATCTGGGTTTGGCATCTTTCTTTGTGATCAGATATTTGATTGCTGAATGATCTGTGTAGACCACCACTTTGGGACCCAACAGATAAGATCGGAATTTGTCAAAAGCGTACACAACTGCGAGCAACTCCTTTTCGTTGGTTGTGTAGTTGAGTTGAGCTTCATTCAAAGTTCTGCTGGAGTAGTAAATGGTGTGGAAAATCTTTGCTTTGCGTTGTCCCAAAACTGCACCTACAGTAAAATCACTAGCATCGCACATCACTTCAAATGGAAGGGTCCAGTCTGGTGCTACTATGATGGGAGCAGAGATCAGCTTCTGTTTTAAGATTTCAAAGGCTTCCTGGCATTCTTTGGTGAAGTTGAAAGGCACATCTTTCTCCAGAAGATTGCATAGAGGTTTAGCAATCTTGGAAAAGTCTTTGATAAATCTCCTGTAAAAACCTGCATGTCCAAGAAAACTTCGAATACCTTTTACTGATGTTGGTGGAGGTATTTTTTCAATTGTCTCTATCTTTGCTTTGTCTACCTCAATCTTTTTTTGTGAGATCCGGTGTCCAAGAACAATGCCTTCTTGCACCATAAAGTGGCATTTCTCCCAATTGAGTACCAGGTTTGTATCTTCGCACCTTTGTAACACCTATTCCAAATTTTGCAAACAATGGTCAAAAGAATCTCCAAACACAGAAAAGTCATCCATAAAAACCTCCATACTCTGCTCCAGCATGTCTGAGAATATGGCCATCATGCAACGCTGAAAAGTGGCGGGGGCATTACATAATCCAAATGGCATCCTACGGAAAGCAAAAGTACCATAGGGACATGTAAATGTGGTTTTCTCCTGATCTTCTGGGGCGATGGCAATTTGATTGTACCCTGAATATCCGTCAAGAAAGCAATAGAATTCATGTCCCGCCAATCTATCTAACATCTGGTCAATGAATGGTAGCGGAAAATGGTCTTTTCTCGTGGCTTTGTTCAGTTTCCTGTAGTCCATACATATTCTCCATCCAGTCACTGTTCTTGTTGGAATTAGCTCATTCTTTTCATTGGTAACCACAGTAATTCCTCCTTTCTTTGGTACACACTGCATAGGACTCACCCAACTGCTGTCTGAGATGGGGTAAATGATGCCAGCATCTAACCATTTGATGATTTCTTTCTTAACGACTTCCTTCATGATTGGATTGAGTCTCCGTTGATGCTCCATTATGGGTTTGTAATCATCATTCAATAAGATTTTGTGCATGTAAAATGATGGACTAATGCCTCGAATGTCTGCTATAGTCCAGCCAATGGCTTTCTTGTGCTCTCGTAACACTCTCAGCAACTTTTCTTCCTGCTCCAATGTTAGTGAAGAAGAAATAATAACATGTAATTCAGAAGAGTTTCCAAGAAATGCATACCTGAGATGGCTTGGAAGTAACTTCAGCTCTAACTGTGGTGGTTCTTCAATTGAAGGCTTGATTCGATCTTTCTTTGGTAGTTCCAAACTTTCAACCGGTGGTGTTGCTTTGAATCGGAATGGTTTGTCAAGGTAGTTGATACATTCCAGGATTTCAGCATCTAGCTCACTGTCAGTCATGTTGGTGATGCAAGCTTCAAGTGTATCTGTGGGATTTGGTTCAGTATTTTGAATGATACTTTCAATAACATCAACTCTGAAGCATTCTTCTTCCTTTTCATCACTCGGGAATTTCATGGCTTTGAAAACATTAAAGGTCACTTCTTGGTCCTGTACTTTCATGGTCAGTTCTCCTTTTTGCACATCAATCACAGTTTTACATGTAGCCAAGAATGGTCTCCCAAGAATTATAGGTATTTCTTTGTCTTCTTCCATGTCAAGGATGATGAAATCTGCTGGGAGAATTAGTTTGTCTACTTTCACCAGCACATCTTCAACAACACCTCTTGGAAATGCAAGTGTTCGGTCAACAAGTTGCAATGAAACTGAGGTAGGCATTGCTTCTCCAATCTGCAGTTTCCTGTAAATAGAAAAAGGCATCAAGTTAATATTGGCTCCTAAATCACATAAAGCCTTACCGATATAATGTTCTCCAATGGTGCATGGAACTGTGAAACTGCCAGGATCTTTCAACTTCGGGGGAAGTTTCCTCTGAATGATGGTGCTGCATTCTTCTGTTAATGCTACTGTTTCGTAGTCTCCCAATCTCCGTTTCCGTGAAAGAATGTCTTTCATGAATTTGACATAACTGGGCATTTCTTCCAAGGCTTCTGCAAATGGAATGTTGATGTGCAGCTTTTTGAAAACCTCCAGGAATCGAGCAAACTGCTTGTCCAGTTTGTTTTTCTGAAGACGTTGAGGAAAATGTGGAGGTGGAGTGATCTGTTATTTTTCCTTTGCTTCCTTTTCCTCCATCTGTTGTTCAGTTTTTTTTGGAACTTCTTCTTGGGACATCTTGATTCCAACATCTTTGTTGATTTCAGTACCGCTTTTCAAAGTAATGGCTTGACATTGCTCATTCCCTCGGTTCCTTGGATTGGGTTCTGTGTTGCTGGGAAGATTTCCTGGTGGTCTGTAACTCTGAGCATTGGCCAGTTGTCCGATTGATTCTCCAGTGCTTTGATGGAAGCTGATTGGCTCTGAAAGATGGCATCATACTTTTTTAACTGAGCCAGCACTTCTGCTATTCCTGGTTCATTTGCCTGCTCCTGGCCTTGTTCTGTTGCTGAAATCCAGGTGGTGGATAGTTCCGCTGTTGGCCTGAATTGTTGCTCCATGAAAAATTAGGATGATTCCTCCACCCTGGGTTGTAGGTGTTGGAATATGGATTGTTCCCCTGTCTGTTGAAATGTTGACAAAATTCACCGTTTCTTCAAGTTGGTTTGATTCTGGTGCTCCTCCATATGGTGAACTTGTGGATCCAGTGGTAAGAGTCTCCATGAATTTGCATATCTGATCTAGCTTGGTGTTGACTGCTGTATTGGCTCCACTTTCATAAATACCTGCAATTCTTTGGATCATGCTCCTTTCAGTTGGCCATAAGGAATTGTTGTTGGCCATTTCTTCGATTAGTTCCTAGGCTTGATCTTCTCCTTTTGCCATTAAAGCTCCTCCAGCAGCAGCATCTATTGTGGTTCTCATTATTCCAGAAAGTCCATTATAGAATGTTTGGACTTGAAGCCATTTTGGAATCTCATGGTGTGGACATTTCCGGAGTAAATCTTTATACCTTTCCCAAGCTTCGTAGAGAGTTTCTGAGTCTTGTTGCACAAAGGATGTGATGTCATTCCTCAGTTTTCCGGTTCTGGCTGGTGGAAAGTACTTTGCAAGAAATTTGGTGGCTAAGATGTTCCACGTTGTGATAGAACCTGCAGGTAATGAATGTAGCCAAGCTTTAGCTGTGTCCTTCAAGGAATATGGGAAAACACGCAGTTTCATTGCTTCTTCAGCTTCTCGGTTGTAATTGAAAGTGCCGCAAACTTCCAGGAAGTTGCTGATGTGGGCATTAGGATCTTCAGTTGCATTCCCCCCAAACTGAACTGACTGCTGAATCATTTGAATGCATGTTTGATGTCTCCTGCATTTGCTGGTAAGGGAGGGAGTACAATGCAAGAAATGAGTCTGTCAATCACCGGAATAGTTCTGTCTCGAATGGGAATTGGTGGTGCAACCTCCAAAGGTTCAGGTTCCATGTTGACTAAAACTTCTTGGCCTTCTCGCCTTCCCCTTCTCAACTGTCTGATGGTTCTTTCAATTTCTGGGTCAAGCGGTCGTAGTTCAAAGCTTCTAGTTCGTCTCATGAAGTTTCTGAGAACCTGAAACACAAGAAAACAAAAGCAATAAGTAAAAAGAAATTAGATACAAGTAACGTATCTAACCCCTAAACTAATAGTAAAAGATAAATAAGTCCCCGGCAACGGCGCCAAAAACTTGACCGACGTAAACACACACGTATAACGCAATCGCACGTATCGTTCAAGTAGTATAAAAATATCGATCCCACGAGGACTTAATTCCTACTATTGTTATTAATTATTGAATCTATTTATTTACAAATATCTAATTAAATGGAGAAGAGAATTATTGTTTGATTGGTTGAATGTGGTTTTGCACAATAAGTAAATAAATTAAAAGATAAAAGAAAATACTAAGGAAAATAACAAAAGACACAAAGATCTAGGGTCGTGAATCATTCTAATATCATTTTAAAGATAAAGTGGTTATTTTATGTTTGTGTAATAAATCAGTTTACTAACCTGGAACACTAAATTATGCATAAGCCTCTGTCGATGGTCAGACACAAATACCCAGTTTAACCTAATTGAACCATATGTCTATGTCAACCAAATTATCTGGATTCATTAAGTTTAAGTTCCAATTATGGCTACCCCCGCCCGATAGGTATATTCCTATCCTGTAAGGAAATGTATTAAAGGGTTATCTATCCTCAAGGAAGATCGTGGGCTATTAAGTCTAAGACTGAAACCTAAAATCCATATGTCTAGTTCATTTTATATTTACCACATCAATCTTATTGGTGATCAGACAACAAGAAGCATTAAGCTTAAGACTTAATAAATAAACCTTTAAATTACCCATACTATAAAATAATCCCTTATAAACCGGAGATATTAAAATCATCACAACCCGAGATTACTTAACACATAATAGGACTAGTAAAGACTTAAAAGTAAAAGACATAAGTAAAGGCTGAAAGTAAAAGACATAAAGTAAAATTGCTAAGGTAAAATAAAATAAAATGCTAAGGTAAAATGAATTACTTTTACTACTACTAATTTAGATATCTCCCATAAAATAATATATAAACTTGTGATAATATTACCAACCGACCAGTCTGGCGGTATCCTGATTAAGTCAAATTAAGTCCAACCAGCCATAAAGGCGGAACCAAAATTAAATTACCAACCGACCAATCTGGCGGTATCATTGATTAGTCAGGTTTAAACCAGATTAAAATTAATTTACCAACCGACCAATATAGCGGTATCCTTTTTAAGTCAATATTTTAAATAGTGAATATATTATTTTTAAGGGAGATTAATTTAAATAGTAACAGAAAAAGAATTACCTTTCACCATAGCTGGGGAAGTTACCTTCTCATGGTAAATAGTAAAAACTGTAAAAAGTAAAAAGTAAAAATTAAATTACTATTATTACAAAACGTATTTAAAATTATTTACAAAACTAAAAACTAAAATAAAATAAACTAAAAAAACTAAAGAATCTAGAGAGAGAAACTCTCTCTTTAGAAAGAATTAAAGAGAGAGGAAGGTGCCCTCAATTCTGAAATTCGAAGCTGAATTTATAGGCGTGGGTAAGCTTCCAGCGTCGCGACGCCAAGGCCTTTGGCGTCACTACGCCAGAACAGTGAATCGTGGCATGCTCTCGGCTTGACACGTTGCGAGGCGGCTAAGAGGATAAGGCGACACGTGGCAAGGAGGGTAAGAGCTCAATTATTATGCTGACGTGTCGATGACGTGGCACGACGCGTGGCAAAGTTGATTCGTTGACCGATGACTTGGCGATGACATGGATGACACATGGCACACGTGGCAATTGTGAGTGTCGGCACCGTAGGATGATGACACGTGGCACGGCGCACGTTAGCGTATCAGCTGTGATGGTGACACGTGGCAATGTGCATTTTAGCAAAGTCAAACTTCTCAAATTCTGACCCGTTGACCCGGCGCACGTTAACAGATCTAGTGCAAGTTAGGCGTCGCGACGCTGATTACTTGGGCGGCGCGATGCGGACAATTTACCGAAATGCCCTTTTTGCCAATTTTTCCTGTTTTGCTCTAAATCACCTCCAGAATGTCCTGAAACTTTATTTGTCTATATAAAATAACACAAAACACATCAAAATTTTCACATAACTCAAGAAACTATACAATATATTAGGTTAAATGAGTGGGAAATAGTGATAGATTTACCACTCATCAAGATCCGAGTAATTAAGTCTGTATGGGTGTTTTTGTTGGACAATTATGACCCATATCATCACTATTTGTAAAATACATGGTGTTTTTGTACAAATTACCTTGTGACAAAGGAAATTGCTATTTATCATTTTGTAATTGGATTATATTGGATATATATAAATGATAAAAGTCCATATGATTAGTACCAGATTAATAAGATATGAGACAATATTAATCCACGAACGGTTTAATCATTAAATATACCTAGTCGTAGTATTATCGAGACTGGACATCGATAATGCGGAATAGACTATTATTACACTTGTGCGCGTTATGGAAGCTTAACGGTATAGTTCTCATATATTTAAGTATTGGATACTTATGCAAGTGTGATAGGAGGTTCTGTTAGCCGTTGGACCGGGAACAGCTTCGCTCTGGATAGACCCCTCGGAGTCCGATTGGTAGTATGACTATGTGTCTATGGGAATCTGAATTAGGGTAGGTGTATGTGGTCTTAACCTGAGACTTGCATCGCTAATACTTGCGACAATCAGTATACTTTGGTTTTGTTCATCTGGAGCTATAACAGGTTCTGAATACGCCTTTTCTGGGTATACTGAGAATCGTAGTGTATTGGGTGTGATATCAAGATGGGAGTATTACTTTAGTCATATGGAGATGATGATCACGCAGGGATACGAAAATAGTACTCTTAAATGCTAACGCTATCGGGATAGTGTGATTGGTCATGATTATCCGATTAAGAGACTAGTTGCTGGTGATCCGATATATGCTTCGTACGGGGCAGACACATTCCAGCCTTAGGCCTAGCATGTGACATCAGATACTGGATCGTATTACGCAATATATTGTATACTTGTTAGGGATATGCCCTATACCCAACTTGTGGATGGGCTATATATACATGTATTTGTAATATTTTCATTAATTAATAAAATGACAATCTTTATTATACATGTCTTACATAACTTATATGAATCATCAACACTATAATAAAGCCCTTAGAGTAATAAGACGATGGCTTCCACCCCTTATGAGAATCATTACTCTTAAATGTTCAAAGTCATAGTTTTGTGAATAATCTAGGCGTTCACAAAGCGGAGAGACTAGCATGATGATATGATCCGCCCTTAAGTGGGGTAGCCGATCTCATAGGCTACTAGCGGAGATCCGTCCGCTTTGTGTATCACATGGATGCATGAGTTTCTCGTGTCCATCGAACTGACCGCCGAAAGTTTTCATATGGAGTGTTTATCCAATGTGTCTGTGAGAAATTTCATGTATCGATTATATGACTAGTCCTTGACTTGAGGTCTTTACAGTCTTATGTGTGGATCAAATAACTTTGACATTCTCCTTCCCCGGTTCAAAAGATCCGGTCATAAGGGTATGATTGGGTCATTTGTTGAAACACATGAAGTTTGTAAAGATACAACAGAGAATCGCCACTCTCTCGGATAATATTTTCTTATAAGAGTAGTATTCCAGTTCCGGGTTGATATGTGTGATCAGTGCTTGAGAGTGTGGCCAAGCGAAGAATCATGTGAGATTCTTGGGTTAGCACGATTCATGACACTATCAACATCATACCTTTGACCATATGGGTAGACACTTTCCGTACCCTAGGTCAATAGGTGGGGATACAGTGAGGCGAGAGAGACCGTATCATATGTAAATCGCATACAAAATGGGTATATATATTTCCTTCTCATTTGGGGCCTTGGCATGTTGCTAGATGTCAACATTGGTCATTGAAATCGAACGACCATCTGATCGGAGGATAATTTATGTTCGATTAAATTATCACGATTCATTTCATGTGCAACTTGAGGGGAACCCAAAAGGTCACACACAACAAAGTCGAAATCAATGGTTAACAGTGCATAGTACAAATATAACAGTATATATGATTGCTGTAGGAATTGTTCATAAATGGTTCAATGTGTTTATTTATTGAACAAATCATTTATGAGGTTCCATAGTGGCTTAGGGATTGGTGAATGATGATAGGGGCACTTTGGGAATTGAAATTTTTTTTTTACTATTTACGTGAATAGTAATGTGAATAGTAATATTTTTTTTTATTTTTTGAATTCCAATTCGGCCCAAACTCTTATTAGGGTTTTATAATCTCATTAACCACTAAATTAAGATCCAATGGCTAAGATTAAAATTTGCTTTTATCCCACATCGGATTCTTAATTAATTTTGTTTTCTTTGGAGCACTATATAAACCCAAAGAATTCTTTCAAAATTTGCTACACCAAAACCTTTCATATCTTGGGTTTATATAAGTGAGCAACTCTAAAGTTTAAGAGTAAGCCACTGATTTTGAGGATCCTTAAGTCTAATTGACTAGAGGAACCTCGAGTTAAAAGTTTTGAGGTATTTGCCTAGGCTAGCACCAAGGGCAAAATACCCGTGCACTCAAGGCGTAGTCTTGCCGTTGAGTTTTGGCTTTGGTGTGTGCATCTTTGGAGGCCCCACTTGGGTGGCTCTTTGGAACGTGGAAGAGCTTGCTGAGTTCGAGAAAAGCTTGTAGATTGGAGGGAGGACTGGAGGAGTCTTCGGTTCAAGTAAGTCTTTTTCTTTCTTTATTTTATTAGAGTTCTTATGATAGTTAGCATGTTTAGGTTTATGTTCTTTGCATGTTTTATGAGTTTTATGCTTAGAATATATAGTAACATGCCTAGGCTTGTAGAATAATCAAAACAAATGGGTCTTGGGCAAAGGAAAGCGGCATAATAATTTTTATTTTCCTCTGCGCACTCGCGGCCGCTTCCCAACAGTGGTATCAGCGCGCCATTTGTTTTGATTAGTTCTCACTCGTTTGAACTCGAAATTAGGTGTTTAAAAGCTCGTTGGAAAGCTAACACCCTTAACTTAATTTTAGGCACAAGTTTTGCATATTTGGTTAAGATTTGAATTGTGAAATTTATTTAAAGTTCACGCATCTACAGAAAAATGTGAATAGTAAATTTATTTGAATAAAAAAATGCAATATCATAATTAAATATTAATCAAAGTTATTTAATGCCTAAAATAATTCCAACATATTAAAACTCATATGCTTGATGATTCTATGTATGATTAGAATTGCATGATTATTTTAGGGTGCAAGCATCTAGAGACTTTCTAAGAAATAAAGAGTGTATTGCTTATCCCTTAGCTAAGTAATTATTCCGTGATGAACTTAGAGATTTATTACCTTTAAGGCTAATAAATATAAATCACTTGTTTATAATAAAAAGACATTATAAAAGATACAAGTGGGTTGGACCAAGGGTTAATAAAACTTTCCAAACTAAAGTTAATTTAACCAAAGGTATTACTAGAGTTAGATAATGATTTGGTGTCTTCCTTCACTCACTACCTTTTTATAGCCCAAAGGAAAAGCTGTGAAGACATCTAGATAATCATTTACTCAAAGCTTACCTTAAAGCATATTTAAAGTGTTGGACTAATTTGGAGGATCTATTGTTTATTCCTGTCACCAAAGCAATAAGAGCCTAAGAGGTAAGGGTATTTAAGAGAGTTCGCTCCACCCTCCCTCTAGGGAATTTTCAATGGAGGAATCCATTTGACAGTTATTCACTTAAACTTGCTAAAATCCTCAATAATAATTTAAGTCTAAAATTTGCCTCCCATTGTAAAGTATAGACCCAAAGGGCTTAAACCGTATTGGCAGGACTAGGCTTTACCAGACTGACCAATACCAATTTGTCCCTAAATCGTACTATTGACAATGGTTTGACTTTTCTGAGTCATAAGACGCAGCGACCCTTAGGCGTGGTCTTATAACTTAGTGGCAAAGATTGGGTGTCCACAAGGACTAGCATAAGCTATGGCATGTTTGATTGCCCAACCCAATGATCAAGGAATTGTGATTTATATCATAAATTGGTTGGGAACCTACCTAATTATCGTATTTTATAACGATCGGCCCTAGTCGGAGTTATGAAATGATGATAATGGGATCCTTGCCCACAAAAAATCCATCATATTGGGGTTGATGCGATTTGCTTAAAATTTTAAAAAAATTGAGTGGGAGCAACTTCATAATATTAAAAGCCCATGTTATTATGAAACATTAATGAAACATATTCCTAATTTAACATTTTCTCTTAACAGTGGGTTAAAAAATTTTAAACATTCAAATGGCAAAAGAAGTATCACTTCGTTCCATCCTTGATGAGCATAAGCTCAAAGGGGACAACTACAATGGCTGGTTTAGAAACCTTAAAATTATCTTATGACAAAAAAAGATTTTCTATGTTCTTGAAAGACCATTTCCCCCTGAACCCGCAGAAGATGCTGACCAAGATACATTTGATGCTTGGAAGAAACACGTCGATGATGATGAGCAAGCAGTTTGCATAATGCTTGGCTCCATGTCGGATGAACTTCAGAAAGCTCACGAAGATATGGATGCTCAAACCATCATCTTTCACTTGAAAGAGTTGTATGCAACTTCCGTTCATACCGTGAGATTCCAAGTGTCATGTGCCTTATTCCAAACAAGGTATAAGAAATGATCTGTTAGTGGACATGTGCTTAAGATGATTGGCCATATTGAAAAATTGGCCAACCTCGGGTTCATCATGGATCATAAGATAGGTCACGATCTAATTCTTCAATCTTTACCAAAAGAATTCTCTAACTTTATTATGTAGTTTCATCTGTCTAATAAAGAAGCTACTTTAGCAAAATTGCACAATCTGAAAAAGCAAGCAGAGAAGGACTTGAAACCGGAGCTTAAAACCTCCGTCATGCTTACGGGTACGGACCTGAAGCCACGAGGCCCAAAGAAAAATAAGGGCAAGGCCAAGGCTCCAGATCACCTAAAGCCCAATGGTAAGGTGGAGAAGAAAAAAGGAAAGAGGAAATGTTTCTTTTGTGGAAAGAAGGGTCATTGGAGAAAGACTGTAGATCCTTGAAAGCCAAGGAAGTTAGGGAAGCCCAAGAGGCCAAGAAGCCCAATGCTTCAGGTATGTTGTATATGATTGAACTATATTCTCAAAACTCTGAACCTTCTACTTGGATGCTTGACATCGGTTATGGGACTCACTTGTGTAACAATGTGTAGGGCCTGAGAAACAGTAGGAGACTCCGCCATAGGGAGGTTGACTTACGCATGGGTAATGGAGAAAAACTGGCTGCATTGTGCGTGGGGCCTTATTCATTAGTTTTTCCGAATGGTTTAGTTTTAGACTTAGAAGATTGTGTTTATGTACCTTCTCTAGTAAAGAACATCATTTCAATTTCTTCTTTATGTAATAAAGGCTTTTCATGCCTAATAAGTTGTAATGAATGTTCTATTTATTTCAATGAAATAAAATATGGAGATGGTATTTTGAATAATGGTATCTAGTCTTACAAACTAACAAAGAATGTTCAACCTCTAATATATACAACGTTAACTCAAATAATCTCAATGAATCACTTCTATGGCACAGTCGCTTAGGTCATATCAATGAAACAAGATTAACTAAGCTACATAAGGATGGGTATTTCAAACCCTTCAAATATAAACCTTATGGAACTTGTGAGTCTTGTTTACTTGGTAAAATGACCAAATTACCCTTCAAAGGTAAATGACAGCGTGCAGTGGAGACATTAGAACTCATAAGTTCTGATGTATGCGGACCAATGTCAGTCACCGCTAGAGGTGGATTCTCCTACTTCATTACCTTTATCGATGATCATTCGCGATATGGGTATGTGTACCTTATGCGGTAAAAATCTGAAGCCTTTGAGAAATTCAAAGACTTCAAGGCTGAAGTAGAAAACCAGCTTAATAAAAGTATTAAGTCACTAAGGTCTGACCGAGGTGGTGAATACTTAAGCAACGAATTTCAAGATTACTTGAGAGAAAATGGCATTGTTTCCCAGTGGACTCCTCCGGGAACTCCACAACATAATGGGGTCCCCGAAAGGAGAAATTGGACATTATTAGATATGGTCCGATCAATGATGCCAGACACGGATCTACCTCTTTCATTTTGGGGTCTTGATTTAGAAACTGCAACACTACTACTAAATCAAGTTCCTTCCAAGACTGTTAGTCAAAAACCATATGAGTTATGGTCTGGGAAACGTCCTAGTCTTAGTTATCTAAGAGTTTGGGGATGTGACGCATCTGTCAAGCTCACACAAATTAACAAATTGGATGATAGGACAGTTAAATGTAAGTTTGTAGGATATGCCTTGAACTCAAGAGCATACGTGTTCTACGTCTCAAATGAACAAAGAACATTTGTCTCACGAAATGCTAAATTTCTAGAGAATGAATTCCTTCTCAAGAAACTATAGTGGGAGTAGACTTGACCTCGATGAGGTATGAGAAGAACAAACTAACATAAAACTAAACCTCAGGCCCCTCAAAAGGGCAGCGACGGAACAACCACAAGGTTATGAACTGAGAAGGTCTGGTAGGGAAAGACATGAGCTGAAAGATATGGTTTCCATATTGATGAGGACATGATCAGGTTATTGATAATGACGATCCCACCAGTTATGATGAAGTAATGCGTGACATTGATTCAGTCAAGTGGCTTGAGGCCATGAAATCCGAAATAGACTCTATGTATCAGAATCAAGTCTGGGACTTGGTAGATGCACCTGAGGGGATAAAACCTATAGGCTGCAAGTGGATTTACAACCGTAAAAATGATGCAGAAGGCCACATCCAAACCTATAGGGCTAGGTTGTTGGTGAAAGGTTATAGACAAATCCAAGGAATTGACTATGACGAAACCTTCTCACCTGTTGCAATGATAAAGTCCATTTGAATTTTACTGGCACTAGTTGCACACTTTTATTATGAGATTTGCCAGATGGATGTCAAAACAGTTTTCCGTAATGGGAACCTCGTAGAGGAAGTATATATGACACAACCTGAGAGGGTTTGCATCTAAGGATGATCATAATAAAGTATGCAAGCTAAACGATCCATTTATGGACTCAAGCAAGCCTCCAGAAGTTGGAATATACGATTTGATGAGACAATCAAAGAATTTGACTTCATGAAAAATGTAGACAAGTCTTGTGTTTACAGGAAAAGTAGTGGGAGTGCTATTGTATTTCTTGTATTATATGTCGATGACATATTAATCATCGGGAATGATATTCCCATGATGCAAGCCACCAATCAATGGTTATCTCAGAATTCTCCATGAAAGATTTAGGAGAAGCAACCTACATCCTCGGCATTAAGATCTACATAATAGATCTAGAGATTGTTATGACTTTCTCATTCTAATACATAGATAAAGTTTTGAAAAGATTCAAATGGAAGATTCCAAAAGAGGTAATTTACCTACTTGTCATGGAATCAAATTATCTAAGGAGCAATGTCCACATACTCCTTCAGATAGAGAGCGTATGAGTATGATCCCTTTATGCTTCAGCAATAGGATCGATCATGTACGCCATGCTATGTACAAGACCTGATGTCTCTTATGCTCTTAGCATAACGAGCAGGTATCAGGCAAATCCTGGTGAGCAACACTGGGCAGCTGTCAAAACAATCCTCAAGTATCTGAGAAGAACTAAGGATGTGTTTTTGACATACGGAGATTGTTCTGAGATGAAAGTCATTGGTTACTGTGATGCGAGCTTTCAGACCGATAGGGATGACAGCAGATCGCAAACAGGATATCTGTTTACTTTGAATGGTGGTGCTGTCAGTTGGAAAAGCTCAAAGCAGTCAACTACAGCGGACTCCACCACTGAAGCCAAGTATATTGCAGCATCTGAGGCTGCTAAAGAAGCAGTCTCGATAAAGAAGTTCATCACGGAGCTGGAAGTGCTTCCCGCGATAAAGAATGGTGTCACGATGTACTGTGACAACATGGCCGCCATTGCTCAATCAAAGGAACCAAGATCCCACCAGAAATCCAAGCATGTACTCAGACGATTTCATCTCATCATGGGGATTGTTGAGAGAAAATAAGTTATTATAGAGAAAATACTCACAGAATATAATCTTGCAGATTCTCTGACTAAATGGCTGACTCAACAAAAGCATGATAGGCACGCCCGAGAGTATGGTGTCCAGATTCATACTAGTTGCCTATAGTGCAAGTGAGAGATTGTTAGGGATATGCCCTATACCCAACTTGTGGATGGGCTATATGTACATGTATTTGTAATATTTTCATTAATTAATAAAATGGCAATCTTTATTATACGTGTTACATAACTTATATGAATCATCAACACTGTAATAAAGCCCTTGGAGTAATAAGACGATGACTTCCACGCCTTATGAGAATCATTACTCTTAAATGTTCCTAGTCATAGTTTTGTGAATAATCTGGGAGTTCACAAAGCGGAGAGACTAGCATGATGATATGATCCGCCCTTAAGTGGGGTAGCCGATCTCATAGGCTACTAGCGGAGATCCGTCCGCTTGGTGTATCACATGGATGCATGAGTTGCTCGTGTCCATCGAACTGACCGCTAGAAGTTTTCATATGGAGTGTTTATCCCATGTGTCTGTGAGAACTTTCATGTATCGATTATATGACTAGTCCTTTGACTTGAGGTCTTTACGGTCTTATGTGTGGATCAAATAACTTTAACATTCTCCTTCCACAGTTCAAAAGATCCGGTCATAAGGGTATGATTGGGTCATTTGTAGAAACACATGAAGTTTGTAAAGATACAACCGAGAATCACCACTCTCTCGGATAATATTTTCTTATAAGAGTATATTCCAGTTCACGGGTTGGTATGTGTGATCAGTGCTTGAGAGTGTGGCCACGGCGGAAGAATCATGCCAGATTCTTGGGTTAGCACGATTCATGACACTATCAACATCATACCTTTGGCCATATGGGTAGACACTTTCCGTACCCTAGGTCAATAGGTGGGGATACAGTGAGGTGAGAGACCGTCGTATCATATGTAAATCGCATACAGAATGGGTATATATATCTTTCATTCTCATTTGGGGGCCTTGGCATGTTGCTAAACCTTGTCAACCTTGGTTATTGAAATCGAACGACCATATGATCGGAGGATAATTTATGTTCGATTAAATTATCACGATTCATTTCATGTCCACCTCTAGGGGACCCAAAAGGTCACACACAACAAAGTCGAAATCAATGGTTAACAGTGCACAGTACAAATATAACAGCATATATGATTGTGTAGGAATTATTCATAAATGGTTCAATGTGTTTAATTATTGAACAGATCATTTATGAGGTTCCATAGTGGCTTAGGGATTGGTGAATGATGATAGAGGCACTTTGGGAATTGGAAAAAAATTTAGTATTTACGTGAATAATAATTTTTTTTAAATTTGTTTTGATTTCCAATTCGGCCCAAACTCTTATTAGGGTTTTATAATCTCATTAAACCACTAAATTAAGATCCAATGGCTAAGATTAAATTAGCTTTTATCCCACATCGGATTTTTAATTAATTTTTTTGTCTTTGGAGCATTATATAAACCCAAAGAATTCTTTACAAAATTTGCTACGCCAAAACCTTTCATATCTTGGGTTTATATAAGTGAGCAACTCTAAAGTTTAAGAGTAAACCACTGATTTTGAGGATCCTTAAATCTAATTTGACTAGAGGAACATCGAGTTAAAAGTTTTGAGGTATTTGCCTAGGCTAGCACCATGGGCAAAAATACCTGTGCACTCAAGGCATAGTCTTGCCATTGAGTTTTGGCTTTGGTGTGTGCATCTTTGGAGGCCACACACTTGGGTGGCTCTTTGGAACTGGAAGAGCTTGTTGAGTTCGAGAAAAGCTTGTAGATTGGAGGGAGGACTGGAGGAGTCTTAGGTTTAAGTAAGTCATTTTTCTCTTTATTTTAATTAGAGTTCTTATGATAGTTAGCATCTTTAGGTTTATGTTCTTTGCATGTTTTATGAGTTTTATGCTTAGAATATATAGTAACATGCCTAGGCTTGTAGAATATAAAAAAACAAATAGGTCTTGGGCAAAAGGGAAAGCGGCATAATAATTTTTATTTTCCGCTGCGCACTCGCGGCCGCTTCCCAACAATACTATGTCTGATACATAATATATATTCTTCATTGAATATTTCTGGAGAATTGGGTAGGCACGGTGCTTTGTAGAAGCCAACCATGTCTTGTAAATCAGTGAGAATGTGATATGCGGTACGCACGTGTCTGATAGTCCGACAACCGTATTTAATACCAACTTATTCAGGAATCTCTTGGGTCGCTTCCCAAAGATTCACCGATGATATTTGACTCGAAAAGAATTAATCTGGGATTAATTATGAGAGAGAAAATTAATCTGGGATTAATTGCGGCAAGAATTTATCTGGGATAAAATTCGTTTAGAAGAGAGAACGCGATTATTTGGAATTAATCGATTAAAATAACTAATGGATATATTAATTGAAATCGGATTTCAATGCGGAATTCAAATTGGATTTTAATTCGGGCGAACGAATTAATTTGGAATTAATTTGTAAGCGACTTTTGTAATAATTTGCTAGGCATTATTATTTAATTAAATTGGATTTAATTTTGTCGCAACGGAAAATTCGTTTAATCGGATTAAACGAACCCGAGCCCAAAATATGTTGTGTAAGCCAACTAGATTTGGAATAAATGGGTGGGACCCATGACTTACATCAATTGTCACTATTGTGATGTAAGTAGTTGGAATAGTAAATGTGGCATTTATTTCACACATCTACCACCTTTTGAAAGTCAACACACCCCAACTTTGGTATTAGTTTTTGGAAAACAAAAATACATTTTTTTCACTCTCTCTTTCCATGGCTTGGCTGAATTTGCTTCTTCCTCTCAATTGATTTTTGCTTCAAAAATCATCAAAGCTAGCACTTAAAGGAGTCTTGTGAGGTGATAGGGAAACTCACCCTTGAGTTTGGAATTCAATTCAAAGCTTGGAGCTTCCAACCACAAAGAAAGTTTTGAGTTT
The DNA here is from genome assembly GCA_019454045.1 of Zanthoxylum bungeanum. Lineage (NCBI taxonomy): Eukaryota > Viridiplantae > Streptophyta > Magnoliopsida > Sapindales > Rutaceae > Zanthoxylum > Zanthoxylum bungeanum. The sequence continues at coordinate 7,825 of SKCR01011033.1, read as the reverse complement.
TCTAATCCAATCAATGTAAGTTTTTTCCGCAACTCGCTTGATAATTCACACTAGAATCATGTTTAGGATACCTTGGGATGTCTTTGAGGCACTAACAATGGTATCATGAGCCACCTAAACTTGATTTTAATTTCTAGGGTTTATATACTTTAATTTGGGTATTTTTGCTTAGAGCATGATTTTTCCAAATTGATTGTTTGGTTTTGCTTAGATTATGATAACTTAGAGTTATGCATGATTGGATTTGAGAAAATTGATTAGATTAATTTTTCGCCAAAAAACCCAAGCATGGCCGAATGGAACCCTTAGTAGCTCTCATGGTGATTTTTGAATTTAGACTATTGGATGAGTTTAAAACATAAAATGAATGTTAATTGTTGGTTTAATTGAATTGAAATCAAAATTGAATATTGTTTCATGAGATTGCCGTAGGATTGTAGCATGTTGAATGAATTGATTTTGCCTCAATTTTGTGTTGGACATGATGAATTGAGAATTAGACATGATTAATTGAATTATTTAATATTTTGGAAATATTATATTAATTAATTAATTGTGTTAATTACACTTTAATTAGATTAATATGATATTTAGAATAATGTATTAATTTAATTTATTGTATTGGGCTAATGGGCTTGGTTGGGCCAAGTTTGGTTTTAGACAATTAGGTTGGATCCAATTGGGCCTAAAACCATTTCCATAAAGTCCAAATATGACTTATGGGCCTTTTAAACTTTAATTGGCCTAATGGGCCGAAATTGATTTTTTGGCAAATGGTGATTCCTAATTGGGCGTTGGCTTTTGGGTTGGATCCATAATGGCCAAAGTCCATGCCTAAAGAATTAATTGAAAGCCCATTGGACTTTAATTGAATTGGCATTGGATGCTATTGGACCTTTGAGACCCATTTAGATTGGATTTGGAATCCAAGTCTAAAAGACACTATTAAAAGTGTAATTATTTAATTTGGAATTAAATAAGAATTAGTCTTGGATATAATTTAAATTGGATTTAAAATTATAGTTCGATATAATTCAAGAATACATACTTGGAGTATTTATTCTTAAACGAGTTAGACTCGCGCAAATCAAATCATTGTATGAACATTGGATGACCATTAATCAAAGATTAATTAATTGGATTAGATTGATTGACATCATGATTTGTGTGAATACTTGGATGTATTTATATGAATAATGTATATCGGATGGATATTAGTTGGGTGGGGGTAATTTTGGAAATTGCTGTAAGTATGGTACTTATTTATTAAATTGGACCTGCGTGTCCAGCCTTTCACCTCATTATCTCTCTTTATTTCTCTTCTAACCAATTCCCCTCAGTGTAAATGATGTTTTTTTAATGTATTATGTAATTGGGTAGAAGTATGTAAAGTGTTAGTAGGAGAGAGGAAAGAGATTGATTTGTTCTAGGAACAAATTGTATTATATATTCATCCGCATATCATTATTAATTTATCACGCCTTATTATGCTTTTAGAATGCATGTTTAAAGGTGTATGATGAGACCTAATCAAAGATAATAATTGGTTGCCAATTTACGTGAAAACCCTCACTTCAATATTAAGCGTTTTCATTCCATTGAGTGGTTCTCTCTCAAGATCCAAGATTGACTTTGATTTATTTTCCAAAGTCAAGATCATTGTCCATCATGGATGTGTTTGAACCACGAAAGCTTTGTTATATATCGTATGTCTTGGGCAGTTGTAACTTGTTGGCCAAAGTCAAGGTCACTTCTGAACATCGACGTGGATTACGAAGCTTTCCCACTGTTAATGGGTCACGCTTAACTGGAATCATTAAGCTTGTTGAGCCAAAGCCAAGGCATAGTTGATTCAGAGGAAAAGGTTAGGATGATATATTGGATATATGTTTTGGACTTGGAGGTCCACCTACCGAATCTAGGAATTGGATGTGATCCAATTGATCTTAGAGATCTACCTAGTTAAGTTTCATACAACTTTTTGGCCAAAGTCAAGGTTGGATTTTTGATTCTGGATGTGGTACTCATATATGTACTGTTGTGCAGGATCTACAGATTATCAGGAGACTGACTTCAGGAGAGATCAACCTCTGAGTCGGAAATGGGACAAGAGTCGCCGTTTTGGCCGTTGGCACCTAAATTTTGAATTTGCCCTCATGTCATGTACTTAATTTAGGATACTGTTATTTTGTACCTAGTTTGACTAGGAATATCATCACTGTATCTTGTTTAACCCGATGTGGGTATACCTTTGTATTCTGGAACACTGGGTGTTTTGTATATAAAGATGATGTTTTGATATGTACAACTGATGTTAATAATGGTCTTTATAGTTTGAATATAAATGAATCTCAAACATATAACATGACAAACAAAAGGCTCAAAATGAGTAAAACGGATGAAACTTATATGTGGCATTGTCGTCTAGGACACATTAACAAGACTCGTATATCCACACTTTCGAAGAGTGGATACTTGGACAGATTTGATCCTAATTCATATGACGTCTGCGAATCCTGTTTATTAGGAAAAATGCCTAAAACACCTTTTACAGGTGATGCATCGCGTTATGGTTATGTGTATCTTATGAGACACAAGTCGGAAACTTTTGAGAAATTCAAAGAGTTTCAACACGAAGTAGAAAAACAGACCGGTAAAAGTATTAAGACATTACGGTCGGACCTTGGTGGAGAATACTTGAGCAATGAGTTTCTTGATTACTTGAAAGAATATGGTATTCTTTCACAGTGGACTCCTACCGGAACACCTCAATTGAATGGTGTGTCCGAATGGAGAAACCGAACTTTGTTGGACATGGTAAGGTTAATGATGAGTCGCACTGAGCTACCAATTTCCTTCTAAGCATACGCATCGAACAGTACAATACTTATTTTGAATAAGGTTCCGTCAAAGTCTGTTGGACAGACTCCATATGAAATATGGACAGGAAAGAAACCGGGTTTCTCATTCCTGAAGATTTGGGGATTCTGGGCATACGTTAAACGTTTGGATGGTACCAAACTAGAACCCAAATCGTATAAGTGCCAATTTGTAGGTTATTCTAGGGAAACCAAAGGATATTACTTCTAAAACCCACAAGAGAACAAGGTATATGTTGCTCTCCATGCGGTTTTCCTCGAAACGGAATTCATAGATGCAGTGGTAAGTGAGAGAAAAGTAGAACTCGATGAACGTTAAAACCGCTTTCCTTAACGGAAACCTTTTGGAGGATGTTTATATGCAACAGCCTGATGGTTTTGTCATGCAAAAACATGCAAAAAAGGTTTGCAAGTAAAATCGATCCATTTATGGATTGAAGCAAGCATCGCGTTCTTAGAACTAACGTTTTGATGAGATCATAAAAGAATATGGTTTCATTCAAAATGAAGATGATTCTTGTGTATATAAGAAGGTTAGTAGGAGCGCACTGACATTCGCTGTCTTATATGTTGATGATGTATTGCTTTTAGGCAATGACATTCCTATGCTACAATCGATGAAAGCTTGGCTTTCATTAAAATTCTCCATGAAAGACCTGAGAGAATTAGCGTTTATTCTGGGAATAAAGATCTTCCGGGATAGATCTAGAAAGCTTCTTGGACTCTCCAAGAGCTCGTACATTGACAAAGTATTGAAGAGATTCAACATGGATCAGTCTAAGAAGGGGCTGCTTCCAGTGTCACATGGTGTCACTCTATCTAAGGTCATGTGTATTAAAACTCAAGATGAGAGAGATTCAATGAATCAGATCTCGTTCGCTTCTACAGTCGGATCGATCATGTATGCCATGATATGTACATAACCTGATGTCTCATATGCTTTGAGCATGTGCAGTAGCTATCAGGCCGATCCAGGTGATGGTCACTGGATTGCTATTAAGAACATCCTTAAGTATCTTAGACGAACTAAAGATGCTTTCTTAGTCTATGGAGATGGAGAACTTGAGGTGACTGGGTTCACTGATGCAAGTCTCCAAACCGATAAAGACGACTCAAAGTCGCAATCGGGGTACATATTTTGTTTGAACAATGGAGCAGTGAGCTGGAAATCTTCCAAGCAAGAGACTGTTTCCGATTCAACAACAGAAGCAGAATATATCGATGCAACTGAGGCAGCAAAAGAAGCAGTTTGGATCCATAAATTCCTAATTGGATTAGGAGTAGTTCCGTTAGCATCTGAGCCCGTGACTTTATATTGTGACAATAACGGGGCTATAACGCAGGCTAAGGAACCGTGGTCTTATCAACGATCCAAGCATATACTTCGACATTTCCATCTGATTCGTGAGATCATACATCGTGGCGATGTGAAGATCGAAAAGATCGCTTCAGATGACAACATTGCAGATCCACTGACGAAAGCTATTTCTCAGCAAAAGTTTGAGCGACATGTACATAGTTCAGGTGTTATATACTTGAGTGATTAGCTATGAGCCAAATGGGAGATTGTTGGAAAATTATGACCCATAGCATCAATATTTATAAAAGACATGGTGTTTTTATACAAATTAACTATGTGACAAAGGAAATTGCTATTTTATCATTTTGTAATTGGATTACTTGGATATATATAAATGATAAAAGTTCATATGATTGGTACCAGATTAATAAGATATGAGACATTATTAATCCACGAACGGTTTAATCATAAAATATCCCTAGTCGTAGTATTATCGAGACTGGACATCGATAATACGGAATAGACTAGTATTACACTTGTGTGCGTTATGGAAGCTTAACGACATAGTTATCATATATTTAAGTATTGGATACTTATGCAAGTGTGATAGGAGGTTCTGTTAGCCGTTGGACCGGGAACGGCTTCAATCTGGATAGACCTCTCGGAGACCAATTGGTAGTATGACTATGTGTCTATGGGAATCTGAATCAGGGTAGGTGTATGTGGTCTTAACCTGAGACTTGCATCGCTAATACTTACGACAATCAGTATACTTTGGTTTTGGTCGTCCGGTGCTTTAACAGGTTCTGAGTACGCCTCTTCTGAGTATACTAATAATTATAGTATATTGGGTGTGATGTCAAGATGTGAGTATCACTTCAGTCATATGGAGATGATGATCACGTATGGATACAGAACTAGTACTCTTAAATGCTGCAGTTATCGGGATAGTGTGACTAGGTCATGATTATTCGATTACAAAGACTAGTTGCTAGTGATCCGATATATGCTTCGTACGAGGCATACACAATTCCAACCCTAGGCCTAGCATGTGACATAAGATGTTGGATCATATTATGCAATACATTGTATATTAAGCCTGATACAGATTATATATTCTTCGTTGAATATTTCTGGAGAATTGGGTAGGCACAGTGCTTTGCTAGAAGCCAACCATGTCTTGTAAATCGGTGAGAACGTGGTACGCGGTACGCACGTGTCTGATAGTCCGACAATCGTATTTACTGCCAACATATCCAGGAATCTCTTGGGTCACTTCCCAAAGATTCATCGATGACATTTGACTCGAACATAATTAATTTGAGATAAATTATGAGTGAGAAAATTAATCTGGGATTAATTTCGGCAAGAATTTATCTGGGATAAAATTCGTTTAGAATTGAGAACGTGATTAATTTGGAATTAATTGATTAAATAATTTATTTGATATATTAATTGAAATCGGATTTCAATGCGGAATTAAAATTGGATTTTAATTCGGGCGAACGAATTAATTTGGAATTAATTTATGAGAAACTTTCGTAATAATTTTGCTAGGCATTATTATTTAATTAAATTGGATTTAATTACGTCGCAACGGAAAATTCATTTGATCGGATTAAACGAACCCGAGCCTAAAGTGTGTTGTGTAAGCCAACTAGATTTGGAATTAAATGGGTGGGATCCATGACTTACATCAATTGTCACTATTGTGATGTAAGTAGTTGGAATAGTAAATGTGGCATTTATTTTACACATCTACCACCTTTTGATAGTCAACACACACTAACTTTGGTATTAGTTTTTGGAAAACAAAAATACATTTTTTTTTCACTCTCTCTTTCCATGACTTGGCCGAATTTTCTTCTTCCTCTCCATTGATTTTTGCTTCAAAAATCATCAAAGTTAGCACTTAAAGGAGTCTTGTGAGGTGATAGGGAAACTCACCATTGAGTTTGGAATTCAATTCAAAGCTTGGAGCTTCCAACAATAAAGAAAGTTTTAAATTTTCTAATCCAATCAATGTAAGTTTTTTCCGCAACTCACTTGATTATTCACACTAGAATCATGTTTAGGAGACCTTGGGATGTCTTAGAGACACTAACAGTTTTAATACCTAGTGCCCTAAAGCCAACTGGTTTGGGAGTCACTGGCCCAAAACTCACTACATGGATCAAAGATGTTATAAAAATAAAAAGAGACATCTGAAATCCTAGTAATTAAGTCCGTAGGGGTGTATTAACACCTAGTACCCTAAAGCCAACTAGTTTGGGAGTCACTGGCCCAAAACTCGCTACATGGATCGAAGATGTTGCTTTATTTATTTTACGGAAAAAAAATCAGAAAAAAATATTCCATTGCTAAAAAAAATGTAAAGTTTGATATAACTTTAGGACAAAAATATTACTCTCTTTTCAACTACACTTATGAATATTGTGGGCACAATTAGTTGATTAATACTTTATTGGCTGTGTATATGGAGAATGGAAAACATAATCGGAGAATTTACTTATTTGGTAATTTTGAAAGAAAGAAAACAACTACTAACTTGGATAAGGAGTTCACCAGTTTAGTCACTAACTTGTTTTTCTATTTTCTCTTGTCTTTTTGCTGTTGTGTGCATTAGTTTTATTATCCTTTTGATTTTGTGTGCATTAGTTTTATTATCTTTTTCCTTTAGTGTGCATTAGTTTGACGTTTGTGGGTATCGTTGATGTAAGCCCTCACGAGACTACATCTCGTCCACTAGAGACACTTAGGGTTTAAAGGCTTGTTGCATACGCTAAATGCAACCGTGATCCCTACGAAAGTGGCTTAGTTTAATTTTATTTTATTTTAATGACGTTTATGTTTTTTTGCTCGAGGACTAGTAAAATGTTAGGTTTGGGGGTGTGATATGCGGTAAATATATCAATATTTATCGTCCCTTTGACTTAATATTTTGTACAGTTTCTTGAGTCTTGTGAATATTTTGATGTATTTTGTGGTATTTTATAGATAAATAAAATAACAGGACTCCCTGGAATCAATTCAGGGCCAAAAGACAAAACAGTGAAAAACGGACAAAAAAGTAAAAAAAATGTAATTTCCTGCTAAAATACGCCGTTTGCTAAAATACGCCGTGCTAAAATACGCCGTCTGCTAACGTGTGTCGGAGACTGCTAACATGTGATGGACACGTGTCACAATCAGAGAAGTGCTATTATGCGTCTTTGCTAACATGCGCCTGCCACATGTCAACATCACAACAAATCTACTAATGTGTGCCTGACACATGTCATCATCTCATGTTGCCGACAATCCACATCTTTGCTGACGTCAACATCACGACGTGCACACCCTTACACGTCGCGACACCGAGCCAATAATTCTACCGATAGCCACGTGTCCTCATCTCTGGAAGCCGCACGCCACGTGGCGTAAATCAATGGCGCGTCGCGATGCGAAAGGTTGTACGCGTCGCGACGCGCGAGACCCATGGATGCCTATAAATTCAGGCCAATTTCAGTTGTAAATGCATACTTTCTTCTAATGAATTCCTTAAGAATACTAAGAAGATTGTATCTTGCTTGTTTATTTACAGCTTTCTGTATTTAATTTTATTTACTTTACGCATCAATACTTTCTTTTCTTTAATTTTCAGTCT
>SKCR01011032.1:0-69234 GCA_019454045.1 Zanthoxylum bungeanum | reverse complement strand
TTTAAACCTATTAGTTGTAAATGGATTTATAAAAGGAAGCGATGGCTCGATGGAAAGATGGAAACCTTTAAGACCCGACTGGTAGCGAAAGGTTACACTCAATGTCTTTGGATTGACTATGAGAAAATTATTTCACCAATAACTATGCTAAAATCCACTAGGATTCTTTTAGCCATTACTGCATATCATGACTATGAGATATGACAGATGGATATGAAAATCGCTTTCCTAAATGGATTCTTCAATGAAGATATCTATATGGAACAACTAGTGGGTTTCATATCCAGTGAGACTTCAAACTTGGTTTGGAAACTCTATAAGTATATTTATGGACTTAAATTGACATCCCGAAGTTGGAATCGTCGTTTTGATGAGATAATTAGATTATCTGGATTCATCAAGAACGAGGAAGAACTGTGTGTTTGCAAGAAAGTTAGTGGGAGCATGATAATATTCTTTATTTTGTATGTAGATGATATCTTTATCATTAGAAATGATATAGGATTGATGCAAAGTGTGAAATCCTACCTTTGCAAGAACTTCTCCATGAAAGACATTGGTGAAGCTTCTTATATACTGGGTATAAGGCTCTATCGGGATAGAGTTAGGAAGCTTATAGGGTTGTCGCAATCGATGTACATAGATATAATGTTAGAAATGTATAGTTTTACCAACTACAAGTCAATAAATCTACCTTTCCGATATGATATACATCTTTCGAAGAAAATGACACCTCAGTCTGAGAAAGAGAGAATTAGAATGTCTAATTTTCCATATTCTTCTTGTATTGGAAGCATTATGTATGTTATGCTATGTACAATATCTGATATCAATTTCGGCGTTAGTGTTACTAGCTGATATCAATCTGATCTAGATAATGATCATTGGACAGTCGTGAAATATATCCTGAAATATCTTAAGGGTACTAAGGATAAATTTCTCATATATGGAGAAGATGAGCTACAAGTTAAGGGTTATACAGACTCTAACTTTCAGGGAGATCCAGATGATAGAAAGTCTACATCCGGGTACATATTTACACTTAATAGCGTTGCAGTTAGTTGGCGATGTTCAAAGCAAGGCTCAACAGTTTATTTCACTAGTGAGACGAAATTTATAGCTGCTTCAAAAGCTGCTGAAGAAGCTGTCTAGATTAGAAATTTTATCACAGAGCTTGGCATTGTGCCTAGTATTACGAATTTGATCCCATTGTACTATGATAATCGCAAAGCCATTGCACATGCTAAGTATCTGATGGCGCATTCCAAGTCTAAATACGTGGAAAGAAAATATCACGTGATTAGAGATATTATTAAATAAAAAAAATATTATGGTCATGAAGGTTCAAGGAATAGACAATATAGCGGACCCGCTTACTAAGGCTTTACCTTCTAATTTATTCGATAAACATGTGGAGGAGATGGGATTGCGGTACCATCTGGATTGGCACTAAGAAAGTGGGAGTTTGTTTTAGTTGGTACTTGGAGCGCAAATCCGAATAATGTATTGTACATTATATTTGATTATTTATTAATAAAATAACTACATATCCATTTCAAACCTTATTAATGGTAATGTCATTATGTATATTAGATTGAATATAAATATACTAAGAATGACATCGACCTTAGAATAGTCATGTAGTAATACTGGACACTGGGTGATCCGACATTGTGATAGTATTACTATTATAAACTATTCTTAAAGTAAATATTCATAGTCGTTGGTTTTAGAATACAGTCGAATTCCTATAACCTATAAAACTAACACATATCATATATTGGAATTAGAGTTCCAATGGTTTAACCTGAAGTACCATGAGCAAGGGAAGCTCGTATAGACATGTGGGTATTTGTTGGAGCGAATATTAAATGACTCACATGCGATTCTTAATAGTTGGAAGTTCACACCACCGTCAATAGGAATCTCCTCGAGTCTAGTAGCATATATGATCATTTGACTATAAAATAACATTGATTTTGTATGTAATCCTTCATAATTTGATGTCATATATGTCAGAGACATTTCATGGTCTGATCTCTAGATGTTCATTGGATGTGGACCGATGCACTCATTAATCAAGTGCGTATCAAGATAGGATTCATCGATCATATGTGTACCATAAGGGGTTTAGGTATCCATGTGCGTAAGTCACGATTATTAAGACTTTGGCCAAAGTCGATCACCTATGGTGGATCACATATATCACAAATGGTTTCTGATTAGTTGTAAAGAATTGGGACATGTCGACATGAGATGTGTGCCTCGGAAACTTGATGGTGTAATCTATGTTTCCTAAGCATAATTCGGATAGCCTAAGACAAAATGATTGATAAACATATATGATGACCTCGACTTGTATGGTTTAGAAAGGTTGTTCATGTCCTTTGCAAATTCAAAGGTGGCCTAATTGTGTACATATAAGCTACGCTTATGTGATGAACGTGTCTAGACTTAGAGAGTCCCATAATATGAAATGTACTCGTTGAACACTTGGGTAGCCAATTATTTTTTATAATAAATAATACTTGATATTATAATTATAAACTAAGAGAATTAAGAGTTATTGGATTACATTGATCATTTACTTTGACCTAATTTGATTAATTGGATTAATCCTAAATTACATAATGGCTTTGTCGTAATTTCATAAATGTTAGTTCCATTTTTCTTGGCAATGCCCGTGACAAAACAAGTTCAATTGAGTTGTAATTTATCTTATAGTACTTGGAGCAATTGGACTGGTTTTTGGCAAAGCTGAAGCAATTTCGTTAGTGGCGCGTTCGCTTCAGCATTCGAACATGTGGCGTTAGTGGCATGTTCTCAATTGGGTTCGAACGAGATCATTCCTGAGAGCAAACGTTCGAGTCACGTTCTTGGTGCGTTAGAACGGGGACATTCCAGAGAGAATCCGTTCATGGTGCGTTCGAGTGGCGTTCGACCGAGTCTTTCAAGTAGCCGCGTGTTCGTATAGCGTTTGAGCAAATGTTCGAACGCCAGTCGCATCCGAACGTATTTTATGTGCCTTTTCTCTTTGAAAAACCCTAGTTTTTCATTCTACCTATAAATATAACATGTAGCCACCATCCCCAATGGTTGAAACACATTTTCCTTAAGCCAAAATCTCTAAAAGCTTTCAACTTCCTTGAATCCACCATCGAAGACTTCTTATCTTCTTGTCTTCTTCATTAATGGTGAGATTCAATCTTTGATAAACCTTCAACACAACAAAACCCAAAATTCCCAATCCTTCAGAGTTCTCAAGGAGAATGTTTGGTAGTCGGAGTTCCGGCGTGCGTAAGGATACAATCTACTCAAAGACTTCAGAGGTTCTGAAGAAAATCGTGGGTCGCGGGCTTGAGGAGTTGCCTCGAGTTCTTGCAGTATTGAGGTACTTGAGTCGGTGGAGTTGCCACCGTAGGTCTTGACCATCGCTGTAAGTTTTTCTCTATATAGTGGATTGGGCTGGTAGCCGATATACCCGTAGTGGTTTTTTACTCGCACGAGTTTTCCACTTCGTCACCAAAATTATTGTGTTGATTTTGTGTGATTGATTTAATTTTCTGCAATTTATATTTCGTATTAATTGATATTGTGGATTTTATTATTGTTGGTTGACATTGTAATTGCCTGTTAAAATTACGTAGTTACAGTAATCAGGACTTGTCTTGTTTGTTGTGTTTAATTCCGCATAGGGTCAGAACCTAGGCTAATCACGAATTTTCAATTGGTATCAGAGCCTGAACTCGATCTTTGACCCATCAGCTATGGAACGTAGTAAACCCTTAAATTGTCCACAATTTTTTGATGGCACGGAATATTTACATTGGAAGGTTCGCATGAGAGCGTTCCTTAAGTCCTTAGAGGAGAGGGTTTGGATGACAGTTGAACACGGGTGGAATCCTCTCATTTTTATAGTTGACGAGGTCTCTGTTGGACAATTATGACCCATAGCGTCACTATTTGTGCAGATCACGGTGTTGTTGTACAAATTAACTATGTGACAAATGAGATTGCACTCTTATCATTTGTGATTAGATCACCTAGATATATAAATGATAGGAGGTCCTTATGATTTTTTCCTAGATTGAGAATGATATGAGACAGTATCAATCCACGAAGGATAAATCATTAAATATCCCTAGTCAGAGTATTATCGAGATTGGACATCGATAAATACGTAAAAGACTAGTATTACACTTGTGCACGTTGTGAGGGCACAACGTCATAGTTCTCGTATATTTGGGTATAAGATACCAATGCAAGTGTAATAGGAGGTTGTGTTTCACCGATGGTACGGGAAACAGCTTCGCTCTGGATAAGACCCCCTCGGAATTCCATTGGTAGTATGACTATGTGTCTATGGAAGTCCGAAATCAGGGTAGGTGTATTTGATCTTAACCTGAGACTTGCACCGCTAATGGATACGACAATCAATATACTTTGGTTGAGGTCGTCCAGGGCTTTAACCGGTTTCTGTGTACGCCAATTCTGGGTATATCGAGAATCGTAGTGTGTTGGGTGTGATGTCAAGACGGAAGTGTCACTCCAGTCATATGGAGTTGATGATCGCGCAGGGATACAGAACTGGTTCTCTATATAAGGTTTCAACCATCGGGATAATGTGACTTGGTCATGATTATCCGATATTAAAGAGACTAGTTGCTCGTAATCCGATATATGCTTCGTACGTGGCAGATACTGTACCAGCCCCAGGCCTCGCATGTGATCATCCGATACTGGATAGAAATACGCAATACTGCGTATACTACGCCTGATATAGATCCTTTATTCCTGTAAGGATATTTCTGGAGAATTGGGGAGGCATGGCGCTTTGCTAGAGGCCAACCTTGTCTTGTAATTCGGTATAAACGTAGTACGAGGTACTTACGTGTTCGGATAGTTTGACGACCGAATTTACTGCCAACATATCCGGGGATCTCATGGGTCGCTTCCCAACTATTCACGATGACGTATGACTCGCACTTTTAATTAATCTGGGATTAATTAGATGAGAGAGAAAATTAATCTGGGATTAATTGCGGAGATATTTTATCTGGGATAAAATATCAATTAAAGAGATAGAACGATTAATTTGTAATTAATCGATAAATTAATATATTCGATATATTAAACGAAATTGGATTTCGACGCGGAATTAAAATTAGATTTTAATTCGGGCGAACGAATTAATTTGGAATTAATTCGTAAGCGACGTGAATAGTGATTTCGCTAGGCGTAATCATTTAATTACGACGCAACGGAAAATTCATTAATTTGGAATTAGCGAACCCGAGCCCGAGATTATTTGCGAGCGCATTCGCATTTCAAATTCGAGTGCGGCACGTCAAATCGCTAGTCGCTTCAAGCGTCAAATCACTTGTCACTTTGAGTGATGTGACTTGATTGATTGATGTGACTTGATTGATGTGATGAGTGATGTGTGTGGTTGGCAATTAAAGCCAATGTGTTGGAAATGAATTGATTTTCATTTCAAGTGTATTAGATACACTTTTGGTATTCACCAAAAACGCATAACACATTTTTCCCTCATCTCTCTTCTCTTCTTTTTCTTCCTCTCTCTCACGCCATTTCTGGTTTTGCTGGCCAGTGACCGAAAATTGAGGGAAGCAGTGCGTTTTGTGGCAAGAACAAGAGTGCTAGCACACTCCGGGATCATGCGAAGGTGATAGGGAAGTCCACCCATGAGCCGGGAATCACCACGACGAAGCTTGGAGCTTGTTTTTGATGATGAAAACCGAAAGCAGTTAGGACAGTGGACTGCACTGCCAACGCCAAACCTGTGAGCAGAATTTCAGTTTTTGTTGCCTCTCGCGTCGCTCAACCGCTCGATGTAAGTATTCCACAACTTTCGTCGTTGTATTCACACATGTTCATGCTTGTTTAATTCGATCTTGGAGACCTAGAATCTCAAACGTATATAATGACAAACAAATAGCTCAAACTGATTTGATCAGGTGAAACTAATTGTGGCATTGTTGTCTGGGACACAATTAAACAAGACTCGTATATCCACACTTTCGAAGAGTGGGTACTAGGACTAATTTGATTCCAATCAAATAAAGTCTACGAATCTAGTTTATTGGGCAATGCGCCTAAAACACTATTTACGTGGTGAAAGTGTAAATGCCACCAATCTGTTAGCCCTAGTTCATAGTGAAGCAAGTAGGCCCATGTCTAGCTAGGCTAGATGTGGATATGAATATTTCGTGACCTATACGGATGTGGCATCGCGTTATGGTTATGTGTTTCTTTGAAACACAAATCGGAAACTTGTACAGTTTCGACACGAAGTAGACAAACAGATCGGCTAAAGTATTATACCGTCACGGTTAGACCGTAATGGAAAATACTTAAGCAATAAGTTTCTAGTTTACTTGAAAGAGTAAAGTATTCTTTCAATGAGGACTCCTTCCGGAACACGTCAGTTTGACGGTATGTCCGAACAGAGTAACCGAATTTTATTGGACATGATAAGGTTAATCGTGAGTCGCTCTGAGCTACCATTTCCTTCAACGGATAAGCATAATCAGTGCATAACTTATTTAGAATAAGGTTCCATTAAAATCTGTTTGACAGATTTCGTGCCAATTGTAGGTTATCCTAGGGATACCAAAGTATTGTATTTATACAACTCACGAGAGAACAATTAGATTGTTGCTCACGGTTTTCCTAAGAGGAATACCAATATGCAGTGGTAAGTGGGAGGATAGTAAAACTTGATGAAAATCGGAGTAATACTATTCAAGGCACCGTGTCCTAATGGAACACAAATGGTTCATCAAGGATGAAACTATACCATAATCTTCGAATACACAAGAACCGCGTATGTCGGAGAGAGTCAGAAAACAAACTAGTGTATGGGTTCTGATCTCACCTCATAAAGATGTCTATCTTATTGAGGAATACCAACTGACTGCGTATGAGAAAGTGATACAAGGTATCGACTCCTTATTATGACAAAGTGTCATGAGTCCGAAATGGATTCCATGTATATCAACAAGTTTAGAACTAGTTGATGTACCGCAATGCATTGTGCCTATTGGTACTTTATAAGTCTTCAAGGAAGACATACATGGAAGGCAACATACCAACGTACTAAGCTAGGCTTGTAGCGAAAAGGTAGAGTTATCAACATTGTGTTGATTACGACGAAACCTTTTACCTGTTGCCACGGTAAATCTATTTGATAATGCTTGCTGTTGCTACATGTTTCATTTATGAAATATGGAAGCAGAACGGCAAAACCACTTTCCTTAACGGAAACCTTTTGGATGATGTCTTCAACATCCTGTCGGTTTTATCGTACCATAACAAGCAAACAAGGTTTGCAGGTTATTCGATCCATGTTTGGATTGAAGCAAGCATTAGGTTCTTGGAATTATCGTTTTGATGTAATCATAATAGTTTATGATTTAATTCAAAACAAAATGATTCTTGTGTATATAAGGAATATGTGGGAGTGCGCTGATAGTGAATGTCCTGAATAATAATGATAATATGTCATTTCTTGGAAATGACATTCCCATAAAATAATCGGTGAACGCTTGGCTTTCCTGAAAACGACTATAAGTCGCCAACAGTACTTTACAGTTTGAATAACGGTACAGTGAGCTGGAAATCTTCCAAGCAAGATACTGTTACCAAATAAACAACAAATGCGGGTTATTGCTGCAGTTGAGGCAGCAATAGAAGCCATTTGGGTCGATAACAAATCTAATTAGATTAGATATAATTCTGTTAGCAGCTGAGCTAGGCTTGAGCACAGGCTAAAGAATTAATGGTCTCATCAACGATCCAGATACATACTTCGATATTCATCTGATTCGTTCGGATCATACATCGTGGCGATGGGATGATCGTATAAATCGCATCAGACGATAATCATGAAATCCGCTGACGAAAACCTTTTCTCAGCAGTTTGAGCCAACCATACATAGTTCGGGTGTCAAGCACTCGAGTGACTGGCTATAGGCCAAGTGGGAGATTGTTGGACAATTATGACCCATAGCATCACTATTTGTACAGATCACGGTGTTGTTGTACAAATTAACTATGTTACAAAGGAGATTGCACTCTTATCATTTGTGATTAGATCACCTAGATATATAAATGATATGAGGTCTTTATGATTTGTTCCTGGATTGAGAATGATATGAGACAGTATCAATCCACGAAGGATAAATCATTAAATATCCATAGTCAGAGTATTATCGAGATTGGACATCGATAAATGCGTAAAAGACTAGTATTACACTTGTGCACGTTGTGAGGGCACACCGACATAGTTCTCATATATTTGGGTATAGGATACTCATGCAAGTGTAATAGGAGGTTGTGTTTCACCGATGGTACGGGAAACAGCTTCGCTCTGGATAAGACCCCCTCGGAATTCCATTGGTAGTATGACTATGTGTCTATGGAAGTCCGAAATCAGGGTAGGTGTATTTGGTCTTAACCTGAGACTTGCACCGCTAATGGATACGACAATCAATATACTTTGGTTGAGGTCGTCTAGGGCTTTAACCGGATTCTGTGTACGCCAATTCTGGGTATATCGAGAATCGTAGTGTGTTGGGTGTGATGTCAAGACGGAAGTGTCACTCCAGTCATATGGAGTTGATGATCGCGCAGGGATATAGAACTGGTTCTTTATATAAGGTTTCAACTGTCGGGATAATGTGACTTGGTCATGATTATCCGATATTAAACAGACTAGTTGCTCGTAATCCGATATATGCTTCGTACATGGCAGACACTGTACCAGCCCCAGGCCTCGCATGTGATCATCCGATACTGGACAGAAATACGCAATACTACGTATACTATGCCTGATATAGATCATTTATTCCTGTAAGGATATTTCTGGAGAATTGGGGAGGCATGGCGCTTTGCTAGAGGCCAACCTTGTCTTGTAATTCGGTATAAACGTAGTACGAGGTACTTACTTGTTCGGATAGTCCGACGACCGAATTTACTGCCAACATATCTGGGGATCTCATGGGTCGCTTCCCAAAGATTCACCGATGACGTATGACTCGCACTTTTAATTAATCTGGGATTAATTAGATAAGAGAGAAAATTAATCTGGGATTAATTGCGGAGATATTTTATCTGGGATAAAATATCAATTAAAGAGAGAGAACTATTAATTTGGAATTAATCGATAAATTAATATATTCGATATATTAAACGAAATTGGATTTCGACCCGGAATTAAAATTAGATTTTAATTCAGGCGAACGAATTAATTTGGAATTAATTCGTTAGCGATGTGAATAGTGATTTCGCTAGGCGTAATCATTTAATTACGACGCAACAGAAAATTTGTTAATTTGGAATTAGCGAACCCGAGCCCGAGATTATTTGCGAGCGTATTCGCATTTCAAATTCGAGTGCGGCACGTCAAATCGCTAGTCGCTTCAAGCGTCAAATCACTTGTCACTTTGAGTGATGTGACTTGATTGATTGATGTGACTTGATTGATGTGATGAGTGATGTGTGTGGTTGGCAATTAAATCCAAATGTGTTGGAAATGAATTTGAATTTCATTTCAAGTGTATTAGATACACTTTTGGTATTCACCAAAAACGCATAACACATTTTTCCCTCATCTCCCTTCTCTTCTTTTTCTTCCTCTCTCTCACGCCATTTCTGGTTTTGCTGGGCAGTGACCGAAAATGGAGGGAAGCAGTGCATTTTTGTGGCAAGAACAAGAGTGCTAGCACACTTTGGGATCATGCGAAGGTGATAGGGAAGTCCACCCTGTTGGACAATTATGACCCATAGCGTCACTATTTGTACAGATCACGGTGTTGTTGTACAAATTAACTATGTGACAAAGAGATTGCACTCTTATCATTTGTGATTAGATCACCTAGATGTATAAATGATAGGAGGTCCATATGATTAGTTCCTGGATTGAGATGATATGAGAAAGTATCAGTCCACGAAGGATTAATCATTAAATATCCCTAGTCATAGTATTATCGAGACTGGACATCGATAATGCGGAATAGACTAGTATTACACTTGTGCGTGTTATGTGAGATTATAACGGCATAGTTCTCATATATTTGGGTATAGGATACTCATGCAAGTGTAATAGGAGGTTGTGTTTTATCGATGGTTCGGAAAATAGCTTCGCTCTGGATAGACCCCTCGGAATTCCATTGGTAGTATGACTATGTGTCTATGGAAGTCCGATATCAGGGTAGGTGTATTTGGTCTTAACCTGAGACTTGCATCGCTAATACTTGCGACAATCGGTATGCTTTAGTTTTGGTCGTCCAGGGCTTTAACAGGTTCTGTGTACGCCTCTGCTGGGTATATCGAGAATCGTAGTGTATTGGGTTTGATGTCAAGACGGAAGTATCACTCCAGTCATAGTGGAGATGATGTCATGTAGGATACGGTACTAGTGCTCTTAAGTACTGCAGTCATCGGGATATTATGACTAGGTCATGTATGTCCGATAATAGAGACTAGTTACCAGACACATTCCAGCCCCAGGCCTAGCACGTGACAATCCGATACTGGATCGCAATACGCAATACTACGTATACTACGCCTGACATAGATTATATATTCCAGTAAGAATATTTCTGGAGAATTGGGTAGGCACGGTGCTTTGCTAGAAGCCAAACATGTCTTGTAAATCGATAAGCACGTGGTACGAGGTACGCACGTATTCGGATAATCTGATGACCGTATTTACTGCCAACATATCCAGGGATCTCTTGGGTCGCTTCCCAAAGATTCACCGATGACAGTTGATTTAAATTAGTATTAATTTGGGATTAATTAAGAGAGAAATTAATCTGGGATTAATTAAGATGGAGAAAATTAATCTGGGATTAAATGTGTTCGAAAGAGAGAGAACGCGATTAATTTGGAATTACTCGGTAGAATAAATTTGATAGTTAAATTTGATTTTTCTATTTAATTTATTCGTATGGGCTAAAATTAATATATCGGATATATTAAAATGAATTGGATTTCATTACGAAATTAAAGTTGGACTTTAATACGAACGAACGAATTAATTTAGAATTAATTCGTAAATGACGTTCGTAATATATTTGCTAGGCATCGTTATTTAATTAAATTAGATTTAATTATTTAGCGACGAAAGTTCGTTTAATCGGATTAAACGGAACCGAGCCGCGGCAAATGTTCGTAGAGACATTTTGAGTTTTGAATTCAAAATGGTGGGGCCCACTTCACCCATGTCACACATGTGAAGTGGTGGTTGGAAAGTGGTTGGCATTTATGCCAAAACCACTTACTTTCCAACTACTTGGTTTAGGTGAAACCAAATTACCCCAACTACATGGTTTTGGTGAAAAGGGTAAAAACCCTTTAACAAAACCCTAGCTCTCTCTCTTCACACTAATGCTTCACACAAAACACATTTTGGAAAAAAAGGAAAACCCTAATGGACCTCCATGGGCGTGAGCTTCATGTCCTTCTTCTCTTTGATTTTGTGGCAAGATCAACAAAGCTAGCACTTGGAGAAATCAACTAAGGTGATAGGGAAACAACTTCAAAAGCTTGGAATCAACAAAGGAAGGATCTTGGAGATCTTCAACTCAAAGCTTGGAATCAACAAAGGAAGCATCTTGGATCTTGGATCTTCTTCTCAAAATTTTAAAAGCTCAAATCCATTCAATGTAAGTAATTCTGCAACTTATTTTGAATTTATGAGCATGTTTTCATGCTTATTAGATCCTTGGCATGTTCTAGGAACACCAACACACCCATGAGCCGGGAATCACCACGACGAAGCTTGGAGCTTGTTTTTTATGATGAAAACCGAAACCAGTGAGGACAGTGGACTGCACTGCCAACGCCAAACCTGTGAGCAGAATTTCAGTTTTCGTTGCCTCTCCGCGTCGCTCAACCGCTCGATGTAAGTATTCTGCAACTTTCGTCGTTGTATTCACACATGTTCATGCTTGTTTAATTCGATCTTGGAGACCTAGAATCACTAACAGTCTCTTCCCCTAAAGACAAATTGACCTGGACCAATGATGAATTTGATGATAGCAATAGGAACAGCAAGGCAATTAATGACATATATGGTGCTGTGTATTCTGCTGAGTTTAGGAGAATCTCAATGTGTGAGATATCCAAGGATATTTGGGACATCCTGCAGACTGTGCATGAGGGCACATTGTCTGTTAAAAATAATAGACTCCAGAATCTTTCTACTAGGTTTGAGGTCGCTAGAATGAAGGATGATGAGTCATTTGATGAATTTTATGCTGAGATTAACGATATCGTTAACTATAGCTTCAACCTAGGTGAGACTAATCCTATCTGTAGGATAGTTAGAAAAATCCTTAGATCCCTGACTGGTAATTTCCTACCAAAAATCAATGTCATCGAGGAAAGCAATGACCTTGATCAGCTTAATTTAGAAGATCTAATAGGAAAACTACAGGTTTATTAGAAGAAACTTCCTGGGTATCAAAAGCCCAAAACTATAGCAATGAAGATCGTGAAGGAAGTTGTTCATGGTTCGTCTAGTGATGAGGATACCCTCACGGATCATGATTTGGCCTTATTTGCTAAAAGGTTTAAGAAATTTCTTAAGCTTAAGAAGAGTGGTCATAACAGTAACAGAGATATGGAGGATGTGCCTAAAGAGAGTAGGCATAGCGAGAGAGAGTCTAGAAATGATAGGGATAATAGATCCCGTGATGTCCAGTGCTATGAATGTGAAGGGTATAGGCACGTTAGATCTGAGTGTCCCACATACCTTAGGGCTAAAGGCAAGAAAGCCATGGCAGCCTCCCTTAGTGATTCAAAAAGAAATGATTCTCCTAAGAATAAAGGAAATTATATGGCCTTTACTGCTAGTGTGGCTGATGAGAGAGGGATTGTTGTTAATGATGTTGATTCAGAAGTATCTCTTGATAAGTCTATTGATGAGGAAAGTCTTCAAGTAACTTATATTGAAATGTTTAATGTGAGTTTAGCTATTAAGAAGACTAATATAGAGGTCAATAAGAGGCTGAAAGGAGTAGAGCTAGAAAAGAATGAAGCTCAAACTAAATTTGAGCAAAGCCTCTTGATGGTAGATGACCTGGAGGAGAGAAATAGAGGCCTAG
Organism: Zanthoxylum bungeanum; assembly: GCA_019454045.1. Lineage (NCBI taxonomy): Eukaryota > Viridiplantae > Streptophyta > Magnoliopsida > Sapindales > Rutaceae > Zanthoxylum > Zanthoxylum bungeanum. The sequence goes on along the minus strand of SKCR01011032.1, from coordinate 56,098 downwards.
TTGATAGGGTCCAAAATTTAGAGGCTGAACTTGAAAATGCTAGAACTCAGTTGTCTGTATTTTCTAGTGGGAATAAGAAAGTGGACAGTATGCTAGGTATTAGTTTTGAGCCAAATTGTGATAAGGTGTCAACGTCTAGAGCAGTGTCTAAACCTCCTAAACATGACTTAGGTAAGAAGATTGTTCAATATAGTCATGTGATTCCTCCGTTTGTTCCTCGTCCTGTGACCCAACCTCGACCTAGAGGTGATGTGGGTAAACCTCGCTCTCATCCGAGGTTTGTTCTTATGTGCCATCACTGTGGCAAAACAGGACACATTAGGCCTAAGTGCTTTGTGTTGGACAATCATACGAAGAGGCCTACGAATGTGTCACCTAGATTTGCTTCTTCAAATCTAGTTTCTGCACTAACAAAATAGACACAATTTCTTAGTGAGAAACTTGTTTTGTTGACTGGAAATACTCATGTGGAAGAGGTTTCTAGAAAGGTTTGTGTGAGGAAGCGAGATGACTTCCCATCTATTTCTGTATGTCTTGATCCTTTCAGGCATGAAAAAGAATGCACTTAGGTGTAACTCTGCTTAGAAGTTGCATTTATTTTCCCATTGCATGTGTGTGTGGGTGTGTTTTATATTTTTGCACGTTTTCTTTCTTTTCATTGCATATGGGTGTGTGTGTGTCTTGTTTTTGTTACTTATCCCTTGGTATATAGGATGAAAACTCAGACATAAATTTCATAGCTGATTCGGAATGGACGGTAGTATGATCTATACTCGGGATACAACTCCACGTACCATTGGATTTTGAAAAGTTGTTTTGTGTCTTTATTTTTTTTGTGTTAAAACTGAAAAATAAAAAAAAAATTGAAAAAGACCAAAAATATTTTATTGCTTGTTAGAGCATGAATAGCATGTGCATGTGATCCTGGTATGTAGGATATATGGTTATGCATGTATAATATGCTTATATTTTTCTTGATGCTCTATATGCATGTGTGTGTGATAAAAACTCTTTGTATATCTTGTGCTTGCACCTTACATACACGATTTTATTATGTCAAGGCTTGGTCGCATGTATGAGTTTTTAGACTGGCAATCTAAATTCTACCATACTTTGTTCACTAAATAGTGTGACCTTTGACTAGATGACCTTGTTATCCTCTTTGTAAAAGCAGAAAGAAATAAAATACAAAAAAAAGGAATTTTTATTAGACTAAAGAGCAAAAGAGCCAATAGGCCAAATTCAAAAGATAAGGGCAAAAACCCTTCACTCGAAAGAGTTATTATCTTTGAGCTCATGATATTTATGGGGAAAATAACATAGCATACAACCAATGTCGCTTAATTTCAGGTCTTAGTGGTGCTGGGTTTGAACATTTATTTTTGTGGGCTTGGTTTATTATGAGTGTTGGTTTCTATTAAGGTCCCAAGATCAATAATAAGCATGAATCAAGTGCGAATACATATCGAAGAAGTTGCGGAATACTCACATCGATCGGTTGAGCGATGCGGAGACAACAAAAAACAAAATTCTACCTCTCTTCACTGCTCGGCAGTGAGCAGTTCACAGCCCTCCATTTTCTGATTTTGAGCTCCTCGAACAAGTTCCAAGCTTCGTCGAACGATTCCCGGCTCATGGGTGGACTTACCTATCACCTTCGCATGTCTCGTAAGTGTGCTAGCACTTGTGATTTTGCCACAAAATCCACACGCTAGGCTTCCAACTGCTCACGGTTTTGAATGAAACCAATAAGCTATTTTGGCCCCAAGGGCGTGAGAGAAAAGAAGGGAATGGAGAGAAAGAGTTGTGTTTGGTTTGTCAAATTTGTGTATTAAATACACACATTTGAATTTCAAATGCATTTCACTTGAATTTGGCTTTTAAAAGTCAAACCATTAAAGCGCCAACCACTCACATCACTCAATCCATCAAGTTGTCAAGTCACATCACTCAAAGTGACTTGTGATTTGACGTTTGATGCGACTAGCGATTTGACGCTTGATTTGACGTGCCGCACTCGAATTCAAAATGCGAATGCGCTCGCAAATAATCTCGGGTTCGCTAATTCCAAATTAACGAATTTTCCGTTGCGTCGTAATTAAATGATTACGCCTTGCGAAATCATTATTCATGTCGCTAACGAATTAATTCTAAATTAATTCGTTCGCCCGAATTAAAATCTAATTTTAATTCCGCGTCGAAATCCAATTTCGTTTAATATATCGAATATATTAATTTACTGATTAATTCCAAATTAATCATTATCTCTCTTTAAATGATATTTTATCCCAGATAAAATATCTCCGCAATTAATCCCAGATTAATTTTCTCTCTCTTCTAATTAATCCCAGATTAATTTAGAGTGCGAGTCATACGTCATCGGTGAATCTTTGGGAAGCGACCCATGAGATCCCCGGATATGTTGGCAGTAAATTCGATCGTCGGACTATCCGAACACGTAAGTACCTCGTACTACGTTTATACCGATTTACAAGACAAGGTTGGCATCTAGCAAAGCGCCATGCCTTCCCAATTCTCCGGAAATATCCTTACAGGAATAAAGGATCTATATCAGGCGTAGTATACGTAGCATTGCGTATTTCTGTCCAATATCGAATGATCACGTGCTAGGCCTGGGGTTGGAATTGTGTCTACCCTGTACGAAGCACATGTCGGATGTCTGGTGACTAGTCTCTATAATCGGATATACATGACCTAGTCATAATATCCCGATAGCTGCAGCATTTAAGAGAACCAGTCTCGTATCCTACGTGACTATCATTTCCATATGACTGGAGTGACACTTTCGTATTGACATCACACCCAACACACTACGATTCTCAATATACCCAGCATTGGCGTACACAGAACCTGTTAAAGCCCTGGACGACCTCAACCAAAGTATATTGATTGTCGGAAGTATTAGCGGTGCAAGTCTCAGGTTAAGACCAAATACACCTACCCTGATTTTGGACTTCCATAGACACATAGTCATACTACCAATGGAATTCCGAGGGGGTCTATCCAGAGCGAAGCTGTTTCCCGTACCATCGGTAAAACACAACCTCCTATTACACTTGCATGAGTATCCTATACCCAAATATATGAGAACTATGATGTTGTGCCCTCACAACGCGCACAAGTGTAATACTAGTCTTTTACGTATTTATCGATGTCCAATCTCGATAATACTCTGACTAGGGATATTTAATGATTTATCCTTCGTGGACAAATACTGTCTCATATCATTTTCAATCCAGGAAAAAATCATAAGGACCTCCTATCATTTATATATCTAGGTGATCTAATCACAAATGATAAGAGTGCAATCTCCTTTGTCACATAGTTAATTTGTACAACAACACCATGATCTGTACAAATAGTGACGTTATAGGTCATAATTGTCCAACAATGAGATGGATTTTTTGCTTGTGTCTAGCTCATAAAATAAGGTCTTAAGCCTTGATTCGTTGTGCACTTATTTTTCACGCAAGTGCATGTTATGCTTTGGTGTTTATGTCATATGCATAAGTGTTGTATTTAGCGAAATTTAAAATGATGCATATTGTTTCATGTCATAAACAGCTGAATATTGACTGGGTATCATTGTATTTGCTTGTAGTGCTGTTTCAGTCAGTTTTTTATAAGCATTATTTTTTTCTCATGTTGTGCTTGTGTGTGCTCCATGTCATTGCATACCATTTGTGTTGCACATCTATAAGTGTTTACTTCCCTTATGACTTTAAGCTAACTGAGTGGGACTGTTAGTGAGGGGGAGTAAATTTTGTTTGTGTGTTCTCCTGCATGGGTTACCTCCTGTTGTTTTTCCTAGTTCCTTTATCCCTTTGTCATTTCGTGATAAAAATGGGGAGAGTAGTTTAAGGGGGAGTATTAGCATAGATTTTCCATTTGATATCTCTGTTTTATGAGAGTTATGGTTAAGGGGGAGAGAGATATCTACATGTACATGCTTGAGTTTTATACCTGTTTTATATTATACTTGATAATCCCAATGCTTTTCACGGTATATTGTTGTCTGTGGATGTTTCATGTAAGCAGGTTTGTTGCTGTGGTGGCATTTTTTTCAAGACTACTTATTAGGTGTTAGATCGAGTCTTTATGTTATTAGTCACTGTTTTGATGGTTGACAGTTGACTATTTTTCTTTTTGGGTCTATTACCGTAGTCTTTGTATTAGGTAGTGTTTTGTCACAGAATGCCAAAGGGGGAGATTGTTAGTTCCATTTTTATTGGCAATGCCCATGACAAAACAAGTTCAATTGAGTTGTAATTTATCTTCTAGTACTTGGAGCAATTGGACTGGTCTTTGGCAAAGCTAAAGCAATTTCGTTAGTGGCACGTTCGCTTCAACATTCGAACGTGTGGCGTTAGTGGCACGTTCTCAATTGGGTTCGAACGAGATCATTCCAGAGAGCAAACATTTGAGTCATGTTCTTGGTTCATTAGAACAGGGACATTCCAGAGAGCATCCGTTCGTGGTGCGTTCGAGTGGCGTTCGTGTAGCATTTGAGCAAATGTTCGAAGGCCAGTCGCATCTGAACGCGTTTTTTGTGCCTTTTCTCTTTAAAAAAACCCTAGCTTTTCACCCTACCTATAAATAGAACATGTAGCCACCATCCCCAATGGTTGAAACACATTTTCCTTGAGCCAAAATCTCTAAAAGCTTTCAACTTCCTTGAATCCACCATTGAAGACTTCTTATCTTATTGTCTTCTTCATTAATGGTGAGATTGAATCTTTGATAAACCTTCAACACAACCAAACCCAAAATTCCCATCCTTCAGAGTTCTCAAGGAGTAAGTTTGGTAGTCGGAGTTCCGGCGTGCGTAAGGATACAATCTACTCAGAGACTTCAGAGGTTCTGAAGAAAACTGTGGTCACGGGCTTGAGGAGTTGCCTTGAGTTCTTGCAGTATTGAGGTACTTGAGTCGGTGGAGTTGCAACCATAGGTCTTGACCATCGCTGTAAGTTTTTCTCTATATAGTGGATTGGGCTGGTAGTCGATATACCCGGAGTGGTTTTTTACTCGTACGAGTTTTCCACTTCGTCACCAAAATTATTGTTTTGATTTTGTGTGTTTGATTTAATTTTCCGCAATTTATATTTCACATGAAATTGATATTGTGGATTTTATTATTGTTGGTTGACATTATAATTGCCTGTTAAAATTCCATAGTTACAGTAATCATGATTTGTCTTGTTTATTGAGTTTAATTCCGCATAGGGTCAGAACCTAGGCTAATCGTGAATTTTCAATAAATATCTCTACCATTTGAAGATATTTTGATAATTACAAATATATAATAATAGGTGTATTTGGCTTGATTTAATTGGATTAAATCAAAGTGGTAGACATAAAACTTATCCATTAATTAAACTTTGTCTTGATTTAATTGGATTACAATCAATGTGGTAGACAAAGGTGATTAGTCACACCTAATTATACCTATTTGGAAAAATTAGATTAAGCCCATATAAAAATTGATTAGAACTTTTATTAATTAAAAATTACTGAAGTTTTGTTATAAATAGTAAGCTTAAGCAAGGTTTTAATCAAGCTTGGAAAAGCTAAAAACAAGCAAGAGTTATAGAAATTAGTCAAAGTAAAAGAAGTGTTTAAAGAAATTTTTGAAGATCTCTACGACATTTTAACAATGAGAAATCAAGATTGGATCTTGGAGTGAAGTTTACTAACATTGGAATCAAGATTGGATCTTGGAGTCAAGCTTGCTAGCTTTGAAAGTTCTCCACAACATTTCAACAATGAGAAGTAGATTGGATCTCTGAATCAAGCTTACTAGGTAAGTTTGATATTCTCCGAAGCTATGTTTTTCATTAGTGAGTTATCATTAGTGAGACATATAGTGCTGAATTATGTATTGGATATATAATAACATAGTTTGATGTTGAAATTAGGCTAATGAATTGTGTACGGATGCTTTGGAAGCATAAACATAATATGTTTGTGATTGGGTCAAAATGTTTATGTTGGACATAAACATAAAATTATAGTTTGGAACTCAAGATAAGAGCTTGGAGCTATGACTGCAATTCTAGAATCTCTTGACCACCTTTGAGAGACCTAAAATTTTTCATGAGTCACTTCATTATAGGATTCTAATTTGGTTTGTGTTTTGGATTTAAAATTTACATATCTGTGTATTTAGAATAAAATTTATGTTTTTATAAAAATATTTGATATTTTGAAAAACATGATTTTTATTCTATAATATGTGTTGATGTTGGTTTTTTGATGTGAAAAATAATTTTGGCTGTTTGAAAGTGTTTAAGGAATGTTTGAAGGATTAGGGGTAAAATCTCAATTTCATTAACTCTCTTGAAACAGAGAACTGATGAATGAGAAATAATTTGAAATTAAAAAAAAAAATTCTCTTAACGCACAAAGCGCTAAGTGCGCGGACGTGTACTGTCGTGCTTTGTGCGCGCATGTTCACTGTAGCTCGCGCATCGCGCACCGTACGTTGAAACTTATTTTCTCTCATTTTGAATTTTCGGACTTCGATTCAGCCTCGGTATTTTCCTATACACTCGTAATGGAATATAATATTCCATTAAATTATTTAAAAAATATATCAATGCTTGATATCTACTGGTTAGACCCACTTCCGCTGTGCGGGGCACCGATCTGATCCTAGGGGTCCACATCTGCCCAACAATATCCAGATAACAGAGAGAACAAAAATGGAGAAAATTTCAAAACGAAGAGTCACTAATATCTGTGTATTTTATGGAACTAGCTCTAGAACTAAATCAGAATTTGTTGAGGCTGCAAAAGAATTGGGTAGAGTTATGGCAGAAAGACACATGCACTTAGTTTATAGCGGTGGTAATCTTAGATTGATGGGATGTGTTTCAAAGGCCGTTCAAGAAGGTGGCAATCAGTTTTGGGGATCATTCTAAAAAATTGGTAGACGAAAACCTCATCAGAAAATCAAATGGAGAATAAATACATTGTCTCAAGTAGGTCTGAAAGACTTACTGAAATGATTAATTATGCTGACGGTTTTTATTGCTTTACCAGGTGGGCTAGGCACGTTCGAAGAAAAATATTCACAGCTGCGTCGTGGTTGAACTTTAACATTCACCAAAACCCATTAGACTGATTAATGTTGATCACTTTTCTATTTTCTTTTAGTATTTCTTTAAGATGCCAAAGACTGGAGTTCATTTCGAAACCAGTAAAGATATTGTTGTAGGCATTGCATTTTCGCATGTGAAACCCGATGATGAGTCTCAATTGGAGGCACTACCTTTTTAGCTAAGGATATTGCGGGAAACGGATGTCGGAAGGGGAAATTCGGAAAAGTATGTCATCAAGTTCATTCCACAAGTTCACTGTCTTCGTTGGTGCTGCGTTCGTTACTTCGTTCGAACCTCGTGCAGATTGCGGACGTTCGTGCCGCGTACGAGGAGGCGTTCGAACGGAGCCGGTAATTCTGGTTTTGCTGCTAGCCTCACACCCCAGCCCATTTGGCCCCCCAAAGCCCATAAAACACATCCCAAATTAAATAAATAAATATTAAACATTAAATAAAATATTTAAATCATTTACCAATTAAATAAAACATAAAATAAAATCATGCCTAATATAAATAAATCAAATATATTATTTACTAAAACTAAAAATAAGATTTGCCTAATTAAAATCAATCCTAACCAATTAAAGCCAATCAAATATTTGACTTCCTAATTCAATAAGATATACACCAATTTAAATTAGTTAACTCCCTAAATTAAAATATTTTGTCCCCCCTCAATCTTGTATATGCCTTTCCCATCTCTCATTATTTGGAAACCAAATCTCTTCCTTGTGAGACAAGGTGAAGCCCTAGCCCTTCTCTATATAAACAACCCCTAACCTAGCCATCCCTCTCTCTCCAATCTCTCTAGCTCATACACACAATTCCCACAGAATTATAGCAAGAAATACTAGACATCACAAAAATCATTCCTTTCAACCTTACCCTCATATCACCGAAATTACAAGCATAAACAACCCTAATCACCACCGAAAATCACCCCTTTTAAACCTTCACACATCACCGAAAATTACACAAAACACAACAGCCTAAATCACTCTCAACAGTCCTTAAAATCCCTTTAAACAGTAACATAAACTGCACTTATAACCTTTGAAATAATCACACCAAACCACACTAAAAAGAAACACAGAACAGTCCACCAAGAACACCAAAACAGCCCACCAACAATAAGCAGAGGATACAGAGGGAACGGCAGCAAAACCATAAGGAAACAGCAGCAAAACGGAGTCGGAACAGTAGCTCGAGTGGCCGAACAGCGAAGGAAGAGGCGAACCAGTGAACCAGAAAAGTTGCGGAGCTTTACCCCCTTTCGATCTTCGTGGAAAGCGAGTCTGAGAGACAGCTTAAAAGGTTAGACCTTAGGGTATCTATCACACTTGTTTTGAGTTGCTTTGGTTTATTTAATTCTTGTCATTTAAATTTTGCATGTTGTTTAATCCCATGATACGATCGAGTGCATGGGCTTAGTAAGTGCGATGAAAGGTTCCCTAATTGGAGGGTTAAAATCCTTCACCACGATGCTCTGCCGCACCGATTGATGTGTGTTCGGTTGAATGCGAAATACGTTCAATCGGACATGCTTAGTTTGATATGATTGTCTTTATTTTCGTATGCATGGTTCAACCGAGTGCATGGGCTTAGTAAGTGCGATGTGAGATCCCCTATGGGGAGGGGCTAAAGCCCTTTACCACGAGGCTTCGCCGCGCCGGTTGATGTGTGTTCGGTTGGATACAAGATACGTTCGATCGGGCACACTATGTTTAATATTATTGCTTTTCATTCTATGTATGCATGATTCAGTCGAGCGCATGGGCTTAGTATGTTGGTCTAAAGGTCCTCTCTTGATAGATCAAGAGCCCCAAAAGGCCACCTTTACGGCAGTACTTCGCCGCGCCCCCTTTATTTTGTCGTTTATGTATTGCATCCCATTTCATGCATCAGGTCTGTTCCCGTTCGAACGCGTTTACGAACGCAACTCGAACGCGCATGTATTTTGCCTTGTCATGCATCAGGTCTCACTTATGTTCGAACGCGTTCACGAACGCCATACGAACGTAAGCATTCTGTTTCATTTCCGTTCGAACGCGTTAACAAACGCTATACGAACGTAAGCATTCTGTTTCATTTCCGTTCGAACGCGTTAACAAACGCTATACGAACGTGAGCATTCTGTTTCATTTCCGTTCGAACGCGTTATCAAACGCCATACGAACGAGAACCTTCTGTTTACCGTTCGAACGCGTTTACGAACGCTATACGAACGCCCACACACTTTCTTAGTTTCATAATGCATCAGGTCTGGTTCCGTTCGAACGCGTTCTCGGACGCTACACGAACGCGAACCTTCTGTTTACCGTTCGAACGCGTTTACGAACGCTACACGAACGCGCACCCACTGAATCGAGTCATCTTCGTTAGATTTCATGCATAGTTTTCCTAGTAGCTATCCCCACATGTATGAATACAACTATGTTAATGAATTACAATTCATATGCTTATGTCGTGATAACATTTGAGTATTATTTCTTGTGGTATATCGGATGGAAAATCAAACGTAAATTCCGTAGCCGATTCCGAATGGACGGTAGTGCGGTCTGTACTTGGGATACAATTCCACGTACCACTTGGAAAAGTGCCCATATGTATGTTTGTATGGTTAATATGTGTGCTTGTGTTTTCTTGAATGTAATATACAAATAAAGTTGTATGTTCGTTGCTATTTTGATATATGTTAAGCATGCGATTTTAGATATGAGATATATGTGAAATGTGTGCATAAGTTTTATTTTGCATATGAGAATTTAGAAGCATGATACTCTTGGAAATAAGTGTTACTTAAGCTTGATTAAATTATTTCATAAATCCTTTCATTACAAGTGACATGAGTAAGGGACCATTCCGAACCCAACGGTTTGAGGTCTTCCCTTGCGAGGGGTGAGTGCGGCCTTAAATCTTTGTCCCGGTTCACACCGGGTGGCGACTCCATATTATTTAGTATTTCCCAACTAGTGCCGCGAGCCTAGAACATGCGTCGCCCAAGTCCTGTGTCCTACAGTCTGGCGACTCCACTGGGGATAGAGAATCGGCCCCGAAATATTGTCTTGTAATGAGTGGATTTATGTTTTAATTGGCCATGTCTATAGTGGATAAGTGAGGGTTTAATCAAGGGAACTTTGAGGCTAGGTAATGGTTTGGTGTCTTCCTTCACTCACTACCTTTCTAAAGGAAAAGCTGTGAGGATACCTACATGACCATCTACTCGTAGCCTTTGTGATGGACTAATTTGGAGGACTCGTTGTTTATTCCTGACACCAAGCGATAAGAGCCTAAGAGGCTTGGGTATTTAAGTGAGCCTCGCTCCACCTTCCCTCTGGGGAATCTACAACGGGAAATCCATTTGACAGTCTGTCACACACCATAGCTCATTGGCACGTACCTTAGTGTATAAAAAGGGATACGCTCACTTGGTCACCTGAACCCTTGAGTGGGGAGACCTAGTTGTGGGCTATCCTTCGCCGGTGAGAGCCTTTGTCCATACTCTTGCAAATCCACCCATAGACCGGTTTGTATGGTTAAAGTAACAATTATTTCCTTGAGAATGTGCTTATGGACCATCCTCATTTGGATGCAGTTGGACTATTATCAGAAATGCGGGCTTGCTGGGCCATTTAAACTGGGGCAAGTTCGTATTGTATGACTATTAGGCCCAAGGCTTCTGAAATGTTGATGGGCCATTATGTGAAAATTATTATGTTATGTTTGTATTATCTCCCTCCTATGCTTGTGTTTGGGAACATTATCGTTTGGATCCATTTGGACCATTTGTCATGGGAATATGGACTTGTTGGGCCATTTAAACTGGGACAAGAATGTATCCCATGACTATTGGGCCAAAGGCGTCTAAGTGTTGATGGGCCACCTTGTGCTTGTGTTCGGAGTATTATCATTTGGATTTAGTTGGGCTCCTTGCCATAAGATATGAACTTGTTGGGCCATTTAGACTGGGACGTGTTCACTCTTATGACAGTCAGCTAGGGGTGTCAAAACGAATCAACGAATCGAATTCGTATCGAATCCTAAACGAATCGAATCAAAATGTGATGGATTCGTATTCGATTCGTTTATTAAACGAATCCTAATATCCGGATTCGTATTCGATTCGTTTATTAAACGAATCGAATACGAATATTCGTTTATTCGTTTAATCAATGATATTATTTAATAAAATAATTTACCACACTTGATTTACATTAATTCTTCATAAATATATACATATGAAATATGTAATTAATATATTTACTAAAAATACTTCACCAAATATTGAAAATATTACTTTTTTTAATGATAATTAGCTATAATTTCTCGAATCTTAATTGAAAATTAACAAGAACTAGTAAATAAAAATAATTAAACGAATCATAAACGAATAAACGAATCAATGAGCTTAAATTCGTATTCGATTCGTTTAATAAATGAATCGAATCGAATTGACCCATTTATTAAACGAATCCATTTTTTCAAACCCGTATTCGCTTTAAAGCGAATCGAATCGAACGAATAAACGAATCCTGACCCAAATTGCCACCCCTACAGTCAGCCCAAAAGCTTCTAAAATGATAATGGGCCGACTTGTTTGAAAATTTTATTGACTTAGTATGATTTATATGTTATATGCCTCTTATGCACATCATGCATACATACATCATGTTAACCATTGTGTTCTGAAAGCCATCATAGATTCCCGTTGGGTTAGAAAAAAGGGAAGACTCATCAAAATACTGGGAACAGACATGAGTGAATCAGATATTGAGGTGTCCCGTATGGATCAGTTGGAAAACGGTCTCGCCAAGGTCATTGAAACAGTTGCAAGCCTTGACTACTGCCATGACAAATATGGATGTGCCCCGTGCTGGGGGAAATTCTGAGAATGTAAGGCAGTAAGTGCCTCCGGTCAGATTGGGGGATGATGTCCCCATTTTTGAGGATGATATGGCAGAATATGCAGCGGGCAGAATAATCAGGGTCTCAGGCAGAGATACAGAAACTCAGGAATCAGGTTGAATCAGTCACCCGTAAGATGAGGGGTAAGAATGAAGATTTGCTAGAATATGGGACAATGACGTTTAGCAGGAGCAGTTGCCGCGCAGTTTAAGATGCCGGATTTGGCTAAGTTCAATGGGAACGGGGATCCGGGTGCATCTCTGCCAGTACGTTGCAGTCATGAGTTCAGTTGGTCTATCTCAGTGCCAAGTGCAGAAGATGTTTGGAATGTCGCTCGAGGGAGCTCCCGTGGTATGGTACCACAGTTTGGAGAAGAAAGTTAGGAAGATTGGAGGGAATTGGCAGACACCTTTCTAAAACAGTATGTCACGGACCTGGAGATTGACTTGTCGCTCCGCCTTGGAGAATACCAAGCAGAAACTGGAGGAAAGTTTCAAAGAGTACGTGGATCGATGGAGGGGTCAGTTGTTGAAAATGCAGACTAGGCCCTCGGAGAAGGACCAGATTAAAATGATCATCAAGGGCACCAAGCCCTCCATCTATGGGAAGTTGAGGAGGATGACTTCAATGATTACGGATTTCCGACAGCTAAGGGAAACTGTCATGGACATTGAAGAAGAGGAGGCCGAGAACAGAAAGTTTTATGGACAGAACAGAAGGAATATTGGGGGACATTCAGGAACTATGCCTACTACTGCTGAGGTCACTGCCATTAAGAACAGGCGATTTTCCAACCTTGGCAGGCCTCTATCGAAGGTGTTTGAAAAGTTGAAAATGCAAGGACTCCTGAAACCCTTGGAACCTAAACCACTTCCAAGCCATGTACCCCACTACCTTGACTTAAACTTATTCTGCTACTCCACCACCAACAAAAGGGTCACGAAACTGACAATTGCCCCCGCCTTAGGCATGAGATCCAAGACCTCATTGACACCCACAAAATACCTGACCCAGAAACAGAACAGCCTAACACAAACAGAAACCCCTTACCCAATTACCGTGCTGTACCACCACCCAACTACATGATCAACTCTGGCCTACCCGAAACCCTTGTCCTCCAAGCTCTCAACCACTCAGCTTCATTCATTGGGATAAGGGATGACAATGATGAAAGAACCATAGGCTGAGGAAGAAGGCATTGCTGTTTCTCCAAGTTTATCTTGCATTTTTTTTAATAAAGACATTGATTTTGTTTGCTTGTTCGGACCTTTTCTCAACAATAATAAAGAAGTTCATTTCGCTTACTTGCCTGAATCTCCACTTCTCAACTTGCAACATGAGTGCATTTGAGAAAAGCATTCAACCTTAGTACTATGAAATTCATTGATGTTTAGAACACGGGGAATTCCCAAAAACAGCAAACAGAAAAGATATGACGATCATTCAGAATTGGGACATGGGGCAGTGAGACTATCAGACTTGGAAGGGAATGAGTTCACCGAGCCGATTAAAGTGGAAAGGTTGAAGCAGTACTTTGCCCGAGAAGAATTGGCGGAAGACCTAACCCAACAGAATAGGAACTTCATCCATGCATGCATACACGTAACGTATTTTGGCATTCTTTTTGGTGTTTGTTTGTTTTTGTAAATCACAGGTTTCAACAACGCAAAAGAGAAAGCATCAAATGCAAGTCAACCAAAAGCAGCGACAGTACAATATCAGCCTGGGGGCGAGGCCCACATCAGTATCAGTATGGGTCGAGGCCCACATCAGTATCAGCCTGGGGATGAGTCACAGGGTTGAGACCCACGTCAGTATCAGTTTTGGGGATGAATCCTAGGGCCGAGGCCCACATCATCAAATATTGGGAATGAATCCTAGGGCCGAGGCCCACGTCGTCGAAATTATGGAATGAATCCGGGAATGAATCCGGGAATGAATCCTAGGGCCGAGGCCCACGTCGTCAGAGTTATGGAATGAATCCAGGAATGAATCATAGGGTCGAGGCCCACATCATCAGAGTTTGGAACGAATCCGGGAATGAATCTCAGTTTAGGAATGAATCCGGGAATGAATCTCAGAATGTGGAAGGAATCCAGAGAAGGAATCTCAGAATTTGGAAGGAATCCAGAGAATGAATCTCAGAATTTGGAAGGAATCCAGAGAATGAATCTCAGAATTTGGAAAGAATCCAGAGAATGAACCTCAAAGTGTGGAAAGAATCCAGAGAATGAATCTCAGAATACGGAAGGAATCCATAAGAATAATCTCAAAGTTTGGAACGAATCCAGAAGAATGAATAAGAAATATGGGGATGAATCCAAAGGTCGAGGCCCACATCAACTCAACTTGAGGCGGCAGCCGAGCCAGGTAAGTAAAAATGCATTGCATAACTTTGATATGATTGTTCAAAGTCACACACTGCACAAGTCCCATCAAAGTGGGGCGACTGTAGGCATTGCATTTTCGCATGTGAAACCCGATGATGAGTCTCAATTGGAGGCACTACCTTTTTAGCTAAGGATATTGCGGGAAACGGAGGTCGGAAGGGGAAATTCAGAAAAGTATGTCATCAAGTTCATTCCACAAGTTCACTGTCTTCGTTGTGCTGCTGCGTTCGTTACTTCGTTCGAACCTCGTGCAGATTGCGGACGTTCGTGCCGCGTGCGAGGAGGCGTTCGAACGGAGCCGGTAATTCTGGTTTTGCTGCTAGCCTCACACCCCAGCCCATTTGGCCCCCCAAAGCCCATAAAACACATCACAAATTAAATAAATAAATATTAAACATTAAATAAAATATTTAAATCATTTACCAATTAAATAAAACATAAAATAAATCATGCCTAATATAAATAAATCAAATATATTATATACTAAAACTAAAAATAAGATTTGCCTAATTAAAATCAATCCTAACCAATTAAAGCCAATCAAATATTTGACTTCCTAATTCAATAAGATATACACCAATTTAAATTAGTTGACTTCCTAAATTAAAATATTTTGTCCCCCCTCAATCTTGTATATGCCTTTCCCATCTCTCCTTATTTGGAAACCAAATCTCTTCCTTGTGAGACAAGGTGAAGCCCTAGCCATTCTCTATATAAACAACCCCTAACCTAGCCATCCCTCCTCTCCAATCTCTCTAGCTCATACACACAATTCCCACAAGAATTATAGCAAGAAATACTAGACATCACAAAAATCATTCCTTTCAACCTTACCCTCATATCACCGAAATTACAAGCATAAACAACCCTAATCACCACCGAAAATCACCCCTTTTAAACCTTCACACATCACCGAAAATACACAAAAACACAACAGCCTAAATCACTCTCAACAGTCCTTAAAATCCCTTTAAACAGTAACATAAACTGCACTTATAACCTTTGAAAAATAATCACACACAAACCACACTAAAAAGAAACACAGAACAGTCCACCAAGAACACCAAAACAGCCCACCAACAGTAAGCAGAGGATACAGAGGGAACGGCAGCAAAACCATAAGGAAACAGCAGCAAAACGGAGTCGGAACAGTAGATCGAGTGGCCGAACAGCGAAGGAAGAGGCGAACCAGTGAACCAGAAAAGTTGCGGAGCTTTACCCCCTTTCGATCTTCGTGGAACGCGAGTCCGAGAGACAGCTTAAAAGGTTAGACCTAGGGGTATCTATCACACTTACTCGTATTTAATTTCTGATTATTTATTTTGATTATATTTTATGTATTTGTGTCATTTGTTGTGTGTATGATGCGTGTTGTGGGTATTGGATGAATGGAAGAGTGTCGTCTCTTATGGTATATAGGATGGAAACCCAGACGTAAATTCTTTAGCCGAATCCGAATGGACGGTAGTGCGGTCTGTACTTGGGACACAACTCCACGTACCACTTGAGTAAAACGACACCTCCTCTTGTTTTGAGTTGCTTTGGTTTATTTAATTCTTGTCATTTAAATTCTGCATGTTGTTTAATCCCATGATACGATCGAGTGCATGGGCTTAGTAAGTGCGATGAAAGGTTCCCTAATTGGAGGGTTAAAATCCTTCACCACGATGCTCTGCCGCACCGATTGATGTGTGTTCGGTTGAATGCGAAATACGTTCAATCGGACATGCTTAGTTTGATATGATTGTCTTTATTTTCGTATGCATGGTTCAACCGAGTGCATGGGCTTAGTAAGTGCGATGTGAGATCCCCTATGGGGAGGGGCTAAGCCCTTTACCATGAGGCTTCGCCGCGCCGGTTGATGTGTGTTCGGTTTGATACAAGATACGTTCGATCGGGCACACTATGTTTAATATTATTGTTTTCATTCTATGTATGCATGATTCAGTTGAGCGCATGGGCTTAGTATGTTGGTCTAAAGGTCCTCTCTTTGAGAGATCAAGAGCCCCAAAAGGCCACCTTTACGGCAGTACTTCGCCGCGCCCCCTTTATTTTGTCGTTTATGTATTGCATCCCATTTCATGCATCTGGTTTGTTCCCGTTCGAACGCGTTTACGAACGCAACTCGAACGCGCATGTATTTTGCCTTGTCATGCATCAGGTCTCACTTATGTTCGAACGCGTTCACGAACGCCATACGAACGTAAGCATTCTGTTTCATTTCCGTTCGAACGCGTTAACAAACGCTATATGAACGTAAGCATTCTGTTTCATTCCGTTCGAATGCGTTAACAAACGCTATACGAACGTGAGCATTCTGTTTCATTTCCGTTCGAACGCGTTATCAAACGCCATACGAACGAGAACCTTCTGTTTACCGTTCGAACGCGTTTACGAACGCTATACGAACGCCCACGCACTTTCTTAGTTTCATAATGCATCAGGTCTGGTTCCGTTCGAACGCGTTCTCGGACGCTACACGAACGCGAACCTTCTGTTTACCGTTCGAACGCGTTTACGAACGCTACACGAACGCGCACCCACTGAATCGAGTCATCTTCGTTAGATTTCATGCATAGTTTTCCTAGTAGCTATCCTCACATGTATGAATACAACTATGTTAATGAATTACAATTCATATGCTTGTGTCGTGATAATATTTGAGTATTATTTCTTGTGGTATATCGGATGGAAACTCAGACGTAAATTCCGTAGCCGATTCTGAATGGACGGTAGTGCGGTCTGTACTTGGGATACAATTCCACGTACCACTTGGAAAAGTGCCCATATGTATGTTTGTATCGTTAATATGTGTGCTTGTGTTTTCTTGAATGTAATATGCAAATAAAGTTGTATGTTCGTTGCTATTTTGATATATGTTAAGCATGCGATTTTAGATATGAGATATATGTGAAATGTGTGCATAAGTTTTATTTTGCATATGAGAATTTAGAAGCATGATACTCTTGGAAATAAGTGTTACTTAAGCTTGATTAAATTATTACATAAATCCTTTCATTACAAGTGACATGAGTAAGGGACCATTCCGAACCCAACGGTTTTGAGGTCTTCCCTTGCGAGGGGTGAGTGCGGCCTTAAATCTTTGTCCCGGTTCACACCGGGTGGCGACTCCATATTATTTAGTATTTCCCAACTAGTGCCGCGAGCCTAGAACATGCGTCGCCCAAGTCCTGTGTCCTACAATTGTCCTAAATGTAAGAAAAGCCGATGAATTAATTGACCAACCCTTAGCTTATGAACTAAAAAACGACCCCATTCTTTCCAAGTTGAACCGGTCTGACAATCTTGGCAAGAAGCGTAGAGTGGACTTGAACCTTAATTTGTAGTTTTTTCTTTTAAATAATCTTAAATTCAATTATCAATTCCACACTAACCAGATGATGTCTTCTAAACTCTATTTCTTCTTATTCAGACATTGGGGACCATGTCTCAATTTGGTTACGGGAAGGGGATAGTTGACTAGATAGTTTTCATTTTTATGTATCATTGTTGTGTTTTTCTTTCAAAAAAAAATCTTTTCATTTTTTTTAATATATTTTTACTTTGTTGTTATTTTGTGTGTAAAAAAATATATATATATTTTGTGTTGATTTTCTTTTGTGTAGTTTTTAAAAAAAAAACTACACACAAACCAAGAATAAATTTTTGACTAACCAAGTGGAATTGTTGTTCGGAGATGGCAGTGTAAAGATTTTTCGCTCTTGAGACGCATCTCAATGTAATTCGTAACAAGTTATTTATTTATTTCTTTTTGAGTCATTTAAATTTGTGAATTCTCCATAATATTGATTAAATTTGATCTTCATATGCTCTCATTTGACAGGTATTATCAACATACACGGTCACATATGATCGTGGGTTGTAAATGAAAATTTTATAATTTTAGTTCTCTAGTTTGTTGGAGCTAGCACCTAAAGGTAGATGAATTTATATTTTTATTCAAAAAAAACTAACCATGATTTTACTTAGTAACAGGACATCTTGCCTCGGCAGTGATTATTCGCGTAAAATGTTAAAGTTTGAGTTAGTTTAAAAAAATGATAATAATAATAATCAAGCTTTTACTAAGTAACCAGACATCTTACCTCAATAAGCAGTGATTGTTCGCGTAAAACGGTAGAGTTTGAGTTCTTTTATTAAAAAATAAAGAGTGTGTGAATAAGTTCGATTTCGTAGCCTTTCTAAATCAAGCAATTAAGTCCATATGGGTGTTTTAACACTTAGTGCCCTAAGGCCAACTAGTCTGGGAGTCACTGACCCAAAGCTCGTTACAAGGGTTAAAGAGAAAGCTTAAGGAAATCAGACACTTCTTCTTTTTAACATCTGAGATCCGAGCAATTAAGTCTGTAGGGGTGTCTTAACACCTAGTGCCCTAAAGTCAACTGGTTTGGGAGTCACTGGCTCAAAACTCGTTACAAGGATTAAAGATGTATTAGGAAAAAAACTATTTTTGTATATAAATAAACTGTCATTGCCAAAAGGTGTGAATTCTAATATAACTTTAAGACAAAAATATTACTCTCTTTTCAACAAGACCTTTCAATATTGTGGGCACAATGAATTATTGATACTTTCTCTTATGGGTACATGGAAGAATGGTAAAAAGTATAGGAGAATTTTATTATTTAATAATTTAGAAAGAAATGAAACAATTACTAACTTGGATAAGAAAAAAAAATTTAGTTTTCTCTCAAATTACTAGAGACTAGTAATAAGCTGGTTGGAGGTGTGATGAACACTAAAAAATACACATTTATTAAAATAAAAATTAATCATTTTACATATGTAGTTTAATTAATCCCCTTAATTTAGCATATTTATGAAATAATAATTAAATTTATGTTATATATATTTTTGTTGTGAATTTTATTTATTATGTAGGTAAAATACTGCTTCAGATGCTCAAAATGGATATGAAATCTGAATTTCAAAACCTAGAAACCCAAAAGAGCATGACAGCTAGATTTAAATCGGACTTGGAAAATATTCACCGTGTTTTTGTTTGGTAATAAAATGAGCTTACGATATATTTAGCCACACATGTGTTATACATATAATATATCATTAAAAAATATTGCAAATCCACCGAGGTGGATTGGCAATTCCTTTGAAAAAATTACAACATGACAAACCACCTTTTAGTTTATCATGTTGTGATTGTTTTGTATTTAACACCTTATTTCCTCAGTGAGATTTTTATAATTTTCTCTGAAAATTTATGGAGTTCCAACTCTTGTGTGTTTTAATTTTTTAAGCTTTCTTGTAATTTTTTTTTCTTTCAGCAATAAAATATAGGTGTTTTTATTCAAATCATGAGTAGCTAATTTCATTCTGTTGGGGTAAATAATGAAGCTCTTAATATAAGAATATAGATTAATATCACTTATATTATAATATATGAATTGTAATCTAAAGATTAATATTTAATTTAAATCTGGATTAATTATTGACAAACTTTGTTACCGCTTTTATGACTGGTTTTATTTATTTGGCATAATTGAGTACCTAACTGGACTTATTATAGATAAATATTACCACCGTCTTTATGGCTGGTTTTATATATATGGCAAAATTAATTCCTGAAATAAATTAACTGTGTAATAATGACAATTATATATTATTAAAAGTAAGATTTCTAAATTTGAAATATTAAAAGTGGATCCCCTAGCCCCAATATTTTATTTTAATGTTGTAGTCTAATTTAAAATTGTCAATCACTTCAAACAATTCACTCTTTTTATTTTTACTCAAATTATTATTTTATCACATTAAATCTATTCCTTGTGGATCGACCCCGGACTTATCGGATTATTTTATTACTTCGACACTCTTATACTTGGTAGTGAAGAACCACTTTGTGAGTGTATTAACAAGGAGTGAAGGCTTCAAAAGCGAAAGAACTCATCAAAATCCTCGTCTCCGATAGGCATTGATCTATCTTTGGGAGTGTCAAAACTTTGAAACGTTCTAAAAAGAAAACAGAACGAGCATAAAATAAAAGCAAGGGCCACGTCTGGGATAAGCCAAATTGGCGGGCGATAAAATCTAGAGAATAGACTTCAACCCCAGCTTTGTCATTGGTCTCGATTAGGATGTCATAGGCCAGCTCAAGACCGCGTAAAAATATGCGCCAAATTCGGGTTAGTGCCTCATCACTATCGGGAACATGGACATTATGGACAAATGATGGGTTGTCATCCAAAAAGATATGAAAGAAAGAGAGAATCCTGGAAAGGCTATAAAAATAATCAAAAAAAAAATGGTGAAGGAGAAAGTTCAGCCTCAATTTAGCAAGCATAAGACTTGTGCAAGGGCTTGGACGATTAGACTCAATGGTGTCAAAAATAGGGGAAATCATGCTCTAAGCCATAGCTTAACTAACCAAAGTAAACCAGAACAATATGGGATGAGCCAGAGTGGAGCTGTTATAGGAAACGCTTTCCTCGCGCAGCGGAAGAGACTTAGGCACACGGATTGACCTTGAAAAATATTTATGTTTTACCCTTCCTTTAACCGAATGGATCCAGCAACTATACTGAGATTTTGTTTCTGTTTCGGACAAGATTTCAGCCCCGGAATGCCACCGAAACAGTCCCCGAATAGCCCCCGAACTGTAGTGAAATAACAGACTATTTTGGACTTGTTAAGCACCGAACTGCACCCAAATCAGCCCCTGATTTGCGTGACCTGCTGTGATGTTATAGGTCTGATTTTTCCTTCACAATACAGCCCCAAAAAGTTCCCAAGGTGTTTCCCAAAATTCTGAATTAAAAAGAAAATAAACCGAGCCCCTGAAACCCATTTATTGTAAGATGCGGCAGTGAGGAAAATTACCCTCACTGCCGTGAATCAAAGATGAATGGAGGAGATGAATATTTATTCGTTCGACACCAAAAGATCTTCCGTACTATATCTCACAACCAACGGAAACAACTGTGGACTTGACTCACATAAAATAAATCTCTAAACACTTTAGAGAAACTTGTCACAATTATTTTCCTTATTTTTGTTCTTGTTCTTATTTTTCTTTTCTCAACAATTGAGAGTGAATCAAGAAGAAGATGGAGGCTAGGGTTTTTCAAGAATGAGAGTTAGCAAAAAGAAAAACAAATTTTCTTTATATACTTAGGTTAAATTTTTTTAAAAAAACAAAACAACCATTTCTCTCCCCAGAAGGTGAAAATCGGCCAAGGCTATATTTTATTAATTAATTTTGTAACATCTAATATTAATATCCATAAAGGAATTATATGTTACAAAAATAATTAGTTATTACATTTCAAAAGGTGTAACTACTAAAACCAAAGCCAAGGATTTATTGTTTCCAAAACAATCAAAATTCTTCCCTTTATTGCTTTGAAGAATTCGGCCATAATAAGAAAAGAATAATAAATTTTGTAACATCAATGTTTAATTTCCATATTAGAAAATATGTTACAAAATAAAAGGATTAATTGTCAATGAAAGAGATGTAACATCCAAATAAAGTCCAAGGGTTTCCAAAAACCCAAATTTGGAATTTACACAATTAACCTTTTTATTTAATTATATCATATACAATTAAATGCCAAGTGTTTAATTATCATATAATTATTAAAACTATATATTAACTTTTAATATATAGTTCTAAGTGTGACAAATAATATTATTAATTATATTAATAATATTTATACATATGTGAGTATATAATTGGACTATCCAATTATACTAAATCTGCTATAGTAAATCGAGCTAGCACGGGGACCAAATGGACCTACGGTTCCAAGCTCTAATAATCTCGAAATATTAATTAAGCTCTTAATTAAATATTCTGAATTATTAACTCCGGGTTATTCCACTAAAAACTCGAAGTTGTACTCTCGTTGTCGCAGATGATATATTAAGCTGAACCAAGTCGGTGTCCATCGATATAGTCATTACATACGAATTGACCCTTCACGAGTATCTCATAATTAGAGTCGGGTCATAATGTCCGTTATACCCCTCTAATTATTTTTACCTTAAGTACCATTGATTCTCTAATGAACGATTTATTCATAACTATTATGAATTTTAATCTTTCTATTCGTAATAGAAAGACTTGAGTGATCAAATCATTCAAGCACCGAATCAACCCTTAAGAAAGATACTCATCTACTTCTCGCAAGAAGGAGTGAACTTCATGTCTATGTAAAACGTTCCCAGCTACACAACAGACCATGCCACCAAAATACGTAGCTATTGGCCGGGACTGCTACACCAACCTCACCTTTGTAAATCAAAGGACATGGCCTCCCATGCAGGAGTTCGTAGTACACTCAGGATTAAGATCAATCCATATATGACCATCTAGTAGATCGAAATGACTTTCTTAGTTTAATGGATATTATAAGAATGTCATTTCCATATGGGTCCAGTCCTATATGATCGCATCATACAAGGTGCTTCCATTCTCATGTCTCTACATGGACGATCCGGATCAAGATCGCCATACAAATATAGAATGGATCGCAGCTATAGATAAACCACAAATAAAGTACCCGCTTTGTTTGATCTCTATGGACTATTTAAGATTACTAACTTCAGACTTAAATCCTCTTGTGTATGACACTCATACACTAAGTCTGAAGGCACATAATTAATCTAGGGTATTTAAGATGATATATAATATGCGAAAATTAAACAAACAATTTGGTAATGAATAATGCATCATTTTATTTCAAAACACATAAAACCTTTTACATCATATATATCTCTACAGCATACATTCCAACAATCTCCCACTTGCACTAGAGCAAATGGGACATGTCTTGTAATCCTAGACCATCTAGGTGACCTTCAAAAACTTTAGCCTGTAAGGTCTTTGTAAACGGATCAGCCAGGTTCTCTGCGGATGCAATCTTTGTGACGGTAATGTCTTCTCTCTACATTATCTCCCTGATGAGATGATATTTCCTCTCTATATATGCTTTCCGCTTTTGTGGCTTCTTGGTTCTTTGGAGTTTGCCACCGCACCACTATTATCGCAATAGAGTGTGAGTGGTCTATCCATATCTGGAACAACTTCCAGATCTCCCAAGAATTTACGGAGCCAGACTGCTTCCTTAGATGCTTCACAAGTTGCTACATATTCAGCCTCCATGGTGGAGTCAGCAATGCAAGATTGCTTTATACTCCGCCATACTATAGCCCCACAACCTAGGGTGAATACTGATCCAGATGTAGCTTTCCTAGAATCAACATCTGTCTGAAAATCAGAGTCTGTATATCCCCTTAGGATCATATCCTCACCGGAATACACAAGCATATAATCTCTCGTTCTCTTAAGATACTTGAGAATGCGTTTCACAGCCACCCAGTGATCCAATCCTGGGTTTGACTCCCTACTGACTACTCCCACTGCAAAACAGATGTCTGGTCTCGTGTATAACATAGCATACATAAGACTACCAACTGCTGAGGCGTATGGGATATGTCTCATTTCCTCAACATCTTGAGGTGTCTTAGGAGACTGTTCCTTTGACTAATGAATTCCATGTCGATAAGGAAGATTGCCTTTCTTGGAATTCTGCATCACAAATCGCACAAGGATCTTGTCGATATAGGATGCCTTAGACATAGCTAACAGTCGTTTCTTGCGATCCCGAATTATCTGAATCCCAAGAACATAACTGGCCTCTCCCAAATCTTTCATTTGGAATTGGTTAGCTAGCTAGGTTTTCATGTCTGATAATATCTTTACATCATTCCCAATAAGTAAAATATCATCGACGTATAAAACAAGAAAAATCACATTCCGTCAATGATGCGCTTGTATACACAAGGCTCATCAACATTTTGCTCAAAATCATAAGACTTGATCGTGGTATCAAATCTTATATTCCAAGATCGAGATTCCTGCTTGAGCCCATAAATGGACCTTTGCAGCTTGCAATCCTTTTGCTCTTGACCTTGGGCGATGAACCCTTTTGGTAGTATCATATAGATACTCTCATCAAGATTGCCATTCAAGAATACAGTATTGACATCCATTTCCCAAATTTCATAGTCATAATATGCGGCAATGGATAGAAGAGTGCGAATGGATTTAAGCATGGCTACTGGCGAGAAAGTTTCATCATAGTCAACTCCCTTTTCTGGGTATAACCCTTGGCCACTAGTCTAGCCTTGAAGGTCTGTACCTTCCCATATGATCCCCTCTTCCTCTTGTAGATCCACTTGCAACCTATTGGTTTAACCCCATCAGGTTGGTCTACAAGTTCCCAGACTGAGTTGGAGTACATGGACTCCATCTCTAGGTTCATGGCTTTGAGTCATTCCTCTTTGTCAGAATCATTCATTGCACTACGATAGGTCAATTGATCATCTATGTCATCACTGGATGTGACAATTTGTGCCTCTCCAACCCCAAGGTAGCGATCAGGTTGTCGTATAACCCTCCCACTGCGTCTAGGCGGTAGATCATTCTGAAGAGCTTGTATCTGACTCTCAGATGTCGAAGGTGCTATGTATTTGTCAACTTTCGTTGACGATGGCGTGCTGGTAGAACCAGCAAGTAACTCCTCGAGTAACACCTTACTTCGAGGCTTGAACTCCCTCATATAGTCCTCCTCTAGAAACGTAGCATTTGTCGCTACAAATACTTTGTTATCATCAGGACTGTAGAAGAATCTACCCCTAGTCTCCTTAGGATAGCCTACAAATAGGCACACTTGAGAACGTGGCTCCAACTTTGTGGTCTTATTCTTTAGCACATGTGCTGGACACCCCCATATGCGGAAATGTCGTAAACTTGTTTTACGACCATTCCACAACTTTAAGGGAGTCTTATGAACAGACTTAGATGGAACTACATTAAGGATATGCATTGCAGTTTGTAGTGCATATCCCCAGAACGAACTAGGTAGTGAGCTATAACTAAACATAGATCTTCATGTCTAGTAGGGCTATGGGTCCGATTTCTCATCTCTGCAACACCATTTTGTTGTGGTGTTCCAGGCGCTGTGAGCTGGGATACTAACCATGTTCAACTAAGAATTCCTCGAAATCTCTGTCGAGGTATTCCCCTCCACGATCTGATCGTAGAGCTTTGATTGTCTTACCTAATTGGTTCTCAACCTCAGCACGATACTCTTTGAACTTTTCAAAGGTATCTGATTTGTGATGCATTAGGTAGACATACTCATATCTTGAATAATCATCAATAAATGTGCGAAGTATTCATAACCACCTAGGGCTCTTACATTCATCGGTCCGTAAACGTCCAATGTATTAGCTCAAGTGGTTGACTGGCTCTTATACATTTTCCAGTAAAAGGTCTCTTGGTCATTTTTCCTTCTAAACAAAATTCACAAACTGGTAAAGTCCCGAGCTTTCACTGGTTTAAGGCTCCGTTCTTTATCAATCTATTTATCCGGTCAAGGTTGATATGATCGAGTCTAAGATGCCATAGATATGTGTCATCGTGAGAAAACTTTGGCCATTTAGTTTTAGGTTTCTCAACCTAAACATTTCAGCATTGAGCAGTGACCTATGTGTTAAAGTTCTTAACACATACAAGTAATTTTCTGAGTTTCCTGTGCATGCAGTTAATCCATTTCTACCAATAATAACCAAGTTGCTATTAAAAGAAACTGAATAACCATCATCCAAAAGTTTAGAAACAGAAATCAAATTCCTGCGAAAACCAGGATGGAATAACACATTGTTCAAATTTAAATAACTATTATTCATGAAATTTAAACTAGAAACTCCCACTGCTCTTGCTGAAACGAATCCCATGTCCCGACCCTCATGGTGTAGTCACCTTCTGCAAGGTCCATCCATGAATCAAGTAGCTGCAAAGAAGAACAAACATGGTTAGTGGCTCCAGAATCAACAATCCAAGCGGATTTATCATCCTCCACTAATAGAGATTCAATAACCAGTAAATCATATTTACCTGTTTCCTTTTTCTCCTTCAGCTCAGCAAGGTATTTAGGGCAATTCCTTTTCCAATACTCATTCTTGTTGCAGTGGAAACATTTTCCTTGGGCTTGGCATCCTTGGAGCCTTTCTTGTTTTTCTTCTTCTTCATGGGCTTTCCCTTAGCCTTCCCAGTGCTTTTTTTTTATCTTTGCAGATTTAGAAAACTCGGTAACATTTACCTCTGCACCGGACCTACGAGGATCCACAAGCATGGACTCGTAATAGGTGAGCTCATTAAGCAGTTGGGTCAAAGTAAAAGTCAACTTGTTCATAACATAGTTGCTTTAAACTGAAGAAAACTCTTCGGAAGAGTTTCCATAATCATGGTCACCTGGCTACGCTCGTCAATACGAGCTCCATGGGTTTCAGCAGTGTTGAGATAGGTCATCATCCTCAAGACATGCTCTCGGACTGATGTCTCATCCTTCATCTTAGCAGTCATCGTTGAGACCATGGCCTCATGGCGTTGACGCTCCGAAGGCTGCCCAAACATGCCCTGCAATGACTCCATCATCTGAGATGCTAGAGCCATAGGTTCATGATTTGCAGCAAGAACCTCTCAGACATCCTGCTAGCAAGTAGCAGCGGGATTTCTCATTTGCTGCGACCCATTTTTGGTAGGTATCGTGCACAGCTTGGCCAGCATTTCTGGCCGGCTCGGGAGGACTCTCCTTCGTCAGGACAAATTTTAGATCTTCACAGACCAGGATAGCGTTCAAGTTACTTTTCCACTTAACATAGTTTTCTCCCGTTAGTTTATCGTTTGAGAGTATGTAGGAAATAATTGGAGAAACCATGGTTGAAAAATAAAATAAAAATGCATTTAACATTCATTCATCGCATATTAAAATCATCAATAATTTTAGCATAAAATTAAACATGATGCATGAACCATGAATAATGAATTAGAAACCTAAGAGAATTACTATGCCACGGAAATCTGTCATCCAAAAGTAAGTGTCGCCGTAGGGTAGGTCAAGTACTTGCATGATAGATCGAGACAATCTCAGTCAATTTAATATATACTGGAATAATTGTTATTCCTATATTAACCAACTATCGTTTACATTCGATCAAGGAATTTTATTAACAGTTAATTATTCCTTTGTGAGTGTAACCCGTCATTTCGGGATTCTTGGACTTAACGAGTGAAGTGCCGCCGCGTAGGGTAGGTCAGTTCACAAGATACATCTAGAATCCCTATCCTCTCAGAACCCAAACTTGATATTGACCCAAAATGGACACCATCCGTAGGGGGACGAAAACAAAGCCGTCTCGAGGCGCCTTTTGAATCTCACGTTTTTGGACTAACAAATGAGATCGCGGGATATATTGTCGTATATCCCTCTCCCACTCACTATTTTAAAATTAAGGTTTCTATCTATAAAATATCTAATATTTTATTTTAACTAGTGTGGATAAATTTATGGCGGCTAAATCATAATTTTTATTTACACTAGTTTGACATAAGTGACCTAACCAATTTTAACTCTTAAAAATTATGTCACTAATATTCCATTAGTCTCTACAAATAGTTTTACTCAATTAAACTAATTTAATTAGAGTGGTATTAGTGAGCTATTATATTTTAACTTTTAAAAACTAGAACACTAATAAGTTTAAAATTTATGGAATTCTAAAAGGTCAAAATTTTAATTAAACATTTTAATAAATCTTAGTGCGTTATAAAATCCAATGGTACGTGGAATTGTATCCCGAGTGCAGACCATATTACCGTCCATTCGGAATCAGCTATGGAATTTATATCCGGGTTTCCATCCTATATACCAATGTAATTTATTATGCACCAATTAAGCCCAATTTATTAGAATTCAAATTTTAAGCCATAAATCCAATTAATCTAATTAATTGATATCCATGCATATCATATTTTAATTAAACAATTTAAATCACATAAAATCATATTTTTATGTCTATAATGATAATGCATCTAAAACATGTTATGGCATGTAAAATGCAAGAGTGGGCACCTTAAGCTATATGACATGTTATTCAAACAATTCGAAATAAACATATATAACATAACAAAATTTTGCATCGAGACCGGGCTCTTATTTTTCCTATACTAATCTAATTAGTACATAAGATTCACCAAGGCATCCATTGGTCTTCAAATCCCGCTTCAAAGTGGTGTTGGCTCCTTTTGCGACTTCGGTGCTCCAAATTACAAAAATTGAAATTTTACATTGAAAAATAAAATTACAACAAATGTAAACAATGGCCTTATGGCCTTACATCCCAAAAACAAAACCAACTACAAAAATAAGAGCCGGAAAATTTACGACCAATGCAAAATCCATTCATCACATGAAATAACAAAAACATTCATCATATGAATATCATTGTGCCCACTCATCTAAACATGCATTTAATATTTATAACTCATATAAATATATTAAAAACAGAAACTTTAAATGAAAAAGAAAAGGGTTAAGAACACTTTTCAACCTCGCTCTAGATGCCAATTGTAGGAAACGCTTTCCTCGCAGCGGAAACGACTTAGGCACACAGATCGACCTTGAAAAAAATTTATGCTTAACCCTTCCTTTAGCCGAATGGATCCAGCAACTATACTGAGATTTTGTTTCTGTTTCGGACAAGATTTCAGCCCCGGAATGCCACCGAAACAGTCCCCGAACAGCCCCCCGAACTGCACTGAAATAACATATTGTTTTGGACTCGTTACGCACCCGAACTGCACCCAAATCAGCCCCTGATTTGCGTGACCTGCAGTGATGTTATAGGTCTGATTTTTCCCTCAAAATACAGCCACAATACAGCCCCAAAAATTTCCCAAGGTGTTTCCCAAAATTCCGAATTAAAACGAAAACAAACCGAGCCCATGAAACCCATTTATTGCAAGATGCGGCAGTGAGGAAAATTACCCTCACTGCCGTGAATCAAAGATGAATGGAGGAGATGAATATTTATTCATTCGACACCAAAAGATCTTCCGTACTATACTCACAACCAACGGAAATAAGTGTGGACTTGACTCAGACAAAATAATCTCTAAACACTTTAGAGAAACTTGTCACAATTATTTTCCTTATTTTTGTTTTCTCAACAATTGAGAGTGAATCAAGAAGAAGATGGAGGTTAGGGTTTTCAAGAATGAGAGTTAGCAAAAGAAAAACAAATTTTCTTTATATACTTAGGTTAAATTGTTTCCAAAACAAAACAACCATTCCCATCCCCATAAGGTGCAAATTGGCCAAGGCTATATTTTATTAATTAATTTTGTAAAATATTAATATCCATAAAGGAATTATATGTTACAAAAATAATTAGTTATTACCTTTCAAAAGGTGTAACTACTAAAACCAAAGCCAATGATTTATTGTTTCCAAAACAATCAAAATTATTCCTTTTATTTCTTTGAAGAATTCGGCCATAATAAGAAAAGAATAATAAATTTTGTAACATCAATGTTTAATTTCCATAATAGAAAATATGTTACAAAATAAAGGATTAATTGTCAATGAAAGAGATGTAACATCCAAATAAAGTCCAAGGGTTTCCAAAAACCAAAATTTGGAATTTACACAATTAACCTTTTTATTTAATTATATCATATACAATTAAATGACAAGTGTTTAATTATCATATAATTATTAAAACTATATATTAACTTTTAATATATAGTTCTAAGTGTGACAAATAATATTATTAATTATATTAATAATATTTATACATATGTGAGTATATAATTGGACTATCCAATTATACTAAATCTGCTATAGTAAATCGAGCTAGCACGGGGACCAAATGGACCTACGGTTCCGAGCTCCAATAATCTCGAAATATTAATTAAGCTCTTAATTAAATATTCTGAATTATTAACTCCGGGTTATTCCACTAAAAACTCGAAGTTGTACTCTCGTTTCCGCGATAATATATTAAGTCGAACCAAGTCGGTGTCCATCGATATAGTCATTACATATGAATTGACCCTTCACGAGTATCTCGTAATTAGAGTCGGGTCATAATGTCCGTTATACCCCTCTAATTATTTTTACCTTAAGTACCATGATTCTCTAATGAACGATTTATTATAACTATTATGAATTATCTTTATCTTTCTATTCGTAATAGAAAGACTTGAGCGCTCAAATCGTTCAAGCACCGAATCAACCCTTAAGAAAGATACTCCTCTATTTCTCGCAAGAAGGAGTGAACTCATGTCTATGTAAGATGTTCCCAGCTACACAACAGACCATGCCCCCAAAATACGTAGCTATTGGCCGGACTGCTACACCAAAACCTCACCTTTGTAAATCAAAGTACATGGCCTCCCATGCATGAGTTTGTAGTACACTCAGGATTAAGATCAATCCATATATGACCATCCAGTAGATCAAAATGACTTTCTTAGTTTAACGGATATTATAAGAATGTCATTTCCATCTGGGTCCAGTCCTATATGATCGCATCATACAAGGTGTCTCCATTCTCATGTCTCTACAAGGATGATCCGGGTAAAGATCGCCATACAAATATAGAATGGACCGCAACTATAGATAAACCACAAACAAAGTACCCGCTTTGTTTGCTCTCTATGGACTATTTAAGATTACTAACTTCAGACTTAAATCCTCTTGTGTATGACACTCATACACTAAGTCTGAAGGCACATAAGTGTTGGAGTTTCTAAGCCTCCCAAGATCATTAAACAAGCATGAAACAAGTGCGAATACAACGAGGGAGTTGCAGAATACTCACATCGATCGGTTGAGCGACGCTCCGACGAACAAAAATCTGATTTTTGCCTTCTGTTCCTCACGGCAGTGAGCTGCTGTGGTGTCTCCATTTTCGATAATTGGTTAGCTCCATCAAGCTCCAAGCTTCGCGAAATGGTTCCAAGCTCATGGGTGGACTTCCCTATCACCTTCGCATGTCTCTCGGAGTGCTAGCTCTTGATGTTTTTGCCACAAAAACCATCACACTTTGCTTCCCATCTCACGGTTTCTGCCCAGAAAAACCAGTGAAGAATATGGCCAAATGGCCGAGAGAGAGATAGGAGTTTTTGGCTCCAAAATGAAAAAGAGAGAGGGACGAATTGTGTGTGTTGTTGGAAGAAAAGTGTATCTAATACACTTAATTTGAAAGTCAAAAATCATTAATAAAATAATGATAAATGTCTTTCAAATCCATCAAATGCTTTCCATTAACTTCCATCAACTCACATCAATCAATCAAATCAAGTGACAAGTTGTCACATCACTCAAAGTGACTAATGATTTGACGCTTGAAGCGACTTGCGATTTGACGCTTGATTTGACTTGCGTGCCGCACTCGAATTCGAAATGCGAATGTGCTCGCAAACAATACCGGGCTCGGGTTCGCTAATTCCAAATTAACGAATTTTTCGTTGCGACGCAATTAAATGATTATGCCTAGCGAAATCACTATTCACATCGCTAACAAATTAATTCGTTCGCCGAATTAAAATCTAATTTTAATTCCGCGTCGAAATCCAATTTCATTTAATATATCAAATATTTAATTTATCGATTAATTCCAAATTAATCGTTATCTCTCTTTAATGATATTTTATCCCAGATAAAATATCTCCGAAATTAATCCCAGATTAATTTTCTATCTCTTCTAATTAATCCCTGATTAATAAAAGTGCGAGTCATACGTCATCGGTGAATCTTCGGAAGCGACCCATGAGATCCCTGGATATATTGGCAGTAAATTCGGTCGTCGGACTATCCGAACACGTAGTACATAGTACTACGTTTATATCGATTTACAAGACAAGGATGGCTTCTAGCAAAGCGCCATGCCTACCCAATTCTCCAGAAATATCCTTACATGAATATAAGATCTATATCAGGCGTAGTATACGTAGTATTGCGTATGTCGATCCAGTATCGAATGATCACGTGTTAGGCCTAGGGCTGGATTGTGTCTGCCTCGTACGAAGCACATGTCGGATGTCTGGTGACTAGTCTCTATAATCAGATAAACATGACCTTGTCATTTTATCCCGATAGCTGCAGCATTTAAGAGAACTAGTACAGTATCCTACGTGACCATCATCTCTCCATATGACTGAAGTGATACTTCCGTCTTGACATCACACCCAACACACTACGATTCTCGATATACCCAGAAGAGGCGTACACAGAAACCGTTAAAGCCTAGACGACAAAACCAAAGTATATTAATTGTCGTAAGTATTAGCGGTGCAAGTCTCGGGTTAAGACCAAATACACCTACCCTGATTTCGGACTTCCATAGACACATATTCATACTACCAATGAATTCCGAGGGGGTCTATCCAGAGCAAAGCTGTTTCCCGTACCATCAGTAAACACACAACTCCTATTACACTTGGATGAGCATCCTATACCCAAATATATGAGAACTATGTCGTTGTGCCCTCACAACGCGCACAAGTGTAATACTAGTCTTTTACGTATTTATCGATGTCCGATCTCGATAATACTCTGACTAGGGATATTTAATGATTTATCCTTCGTGGACTGATACTTTCTCATATCATTCTCAATCCAGGAACAAATCATAAGGACCTCCTATCATTTATACATCTTGTGATCTAATCACAAATGATAAGAGTGCAATCTCCTTTGTCACATAGTTTAATTTGTACAACAACACCATGATCTGTACAAATAGTGACGTTATGGGTCATAATTGTCGAACAATCTCCCACTTGGCCTATAGCCAGTCACTCGAGTGTCTTACACCCGAACTATGTACGGTTGGCTCAAACTGCTGAGAAAAAACTTTCGTCAGCGGATTTTCCTGATTATCGTCTGATGCGATTTATACGATCATCACATCACCACGATGTATGATCCGTACGAATCAGATGAATATCGAAGTATGTATATGGATCGCTGATGAGACCATTAATTCTTTAGCCTGTGCTGTAGCCTAGCTCAGCTGCTAACAGAATTATATCTAATCTAATTAGAGTTATTATCGACCCAGAAGGCTTCTATTGCCGCCTCAGCTGCAACAATAACCCGCATTTGTTGTTTATACGGTAACAGTATCTTGCTTGGAAGATTTCCATCTCACTGTTCCGTTATTCAAACTTTGTAGTACCGTTTGCGACTTATAGTCGTTTATATCGGTTAGGAAACTTGCAGTAGTGATCCCAGTCACTTCAAGTTCTCATTCTCCTTTTATTTAAGACAACATCCTTAGATCTCTAAGATACTAATGGATGTTCTTAAGATCAATCCAGTGACTATCACTTGGATTGGCCTGTTTGTGATTCCATATGCTCAAAGCGTATGAGACACCAGGTCGCGTACATTTTTCAATGTACGATTTCGGAGAGTTTTATGAAAGCCAAGCTTTCACCGATAATTATTTTGGGAATATCATTTCCAAGAAATGACATATATTATCATTATTTATAGGACAGACACTGTCAGTGCGCTCCCACTAACCTCCTTATATACACAAGAATCATTTTCGTTTTGAATTAAATCATAAAGTATTATGATTACATCAAAACGACAATTCCAAGAACCTATGCTTGCTTTAATCCAAACATGAATCGAATAACCTGCAAACCTTGTTTGTTAGTTATGTTACGACAAAACCGACAGGATGTTGTAAACATCCTCCAAAAGGTTTCCTTTTCAGGAAAGCGATTTTCCCGTTCAGCTGTCATATTTCATAAATGAAACATGCAGCTTTAGCAAGCATTATCCAAATGGATTTACCGTGGCAACAGGTAAAAGGTTAATTCGTAATCAACATAATATTGATAACGATACCTTTCCGCTAAAAGCCTAGCTTTATACGTTGGTATGTTGCCATCCATGTATGTCTTCCTTGAAGACTTATAATACCAATAGGCACAATGCCTTGCGGTACAACAACTAGTATCCAAACTAAGTTGATATACATGGAATCCATTTCGGACTCATGACACTTTGTCATAATAGGGAGTTGATACCTTGTATCATTTCCTCATACGTAGTCAGTTGGTATTCCTCAATAAGATAGACATCTTTATGGGATAAGATCAGAAACCCATACCCCAGGTTGTTTTCTGATTCTCTCCGACTTACGTGGTTCTTGTGTATTTGAAGATTACTGGTATAGTTTCATCCTAGATGAACTATTTGTGTTCCATTAGGAATCAATGCCAGGAACAGTATTACTCCGATTTTCATCGAGTTTTACTATCCTCCCACTTACCACTGCATATCGGTATTCCTCTAAGGAAAACTGCATGGCGAGCAACAATCTAATTGTTCTCATGTGAGTTATATAAGTACTATACTTTGGTATCCCTAGGATAACCTACAATTGACACTTATCCAATTTGGGTTCTAGTTTGGTATCATCCAACATATGCCCAGCATACCCAAATGATCAGGAATGTGAAACCCAGTTTCTTTTCTGTTCATATCTAATATGATATCTGTCAAATAGATTTTTATGGAACCTTATTCAAAAATAAGTTCTTGCACTGTTAAAGCTTATCCATTGAAGGAAATTGTAGCTCAGAGCGGCTCATGATTAACCTTATCATGTCTAACATAATTCGGTTGATCAGTTCGGACACACCGTCAAAATGACTGTTCCAGGAGGAGTCCTCATTAAAAGAATTACTATACTATTTCAAGTATATTAGAAACTTATTGCCAAAGTATTTTCCATTACGGTCTTACCGTGACGGTTTAATACTTAGCCGATCTGTTTGTCTATTTCGCGTCGAAACTTTAAAAGTTTCCGATTTGTTGTTCCTCAAAAGAAACACATAACCATAACGCGATGCCACATCCGTAAAGGTCACGAAATATCATATCCACATCTAGCCTAGCTAGACATGGGCCCACTTTCTTCACTATGAACTAGGGCTAACAGATAGGTGGCATTTGCACTTTTACCAAGTAAATAGTGTTTTAGGCACTTTGCCCAATAAACTAGATTTGTAGACTTTATTTGAATAGAATCAAATCAGTCCGGGTACCCACTCTTCAAAAGTGTGGATATATGATTCTTGTTTTAGTTGTGTCCCAGACAACAATGCCACAATTGAGTTTCTTCTGATCAAATCAGTTTGAGCTATTTGTTTGTCATGTTATATGTTTGAGATTTTATTTATATTCAAAATATAAATGCTGTTATTCACATCTAATGTGTTTATCTCAATATCATCTTTATATAATAAAACACTTTAGTGTTCTAGAATATAAAGGTCAATCCGCAATGGATTAAACACTGATATAGAGATAATGTATCTAGTCAAACTAGTTACATTATAACAGTTTCCTAATTTAGGTACACACCCGAGAGTAGTTCCTAAATTAGGTTTATGCGGTTAAAACAGCGACTTTCGTCCCGTTTCCAATTCGCAGATAAATCTCTATTGAAGTCAGTATCCTGTTCAAAACAAATCTGAACATCAATATATATATTTTATGTATTACACTAAGTATTTAAAATCCAATTTTAATACTAGTAGTGAACATAAGTTGACAAAACAATTTGAAGTCAGAGTCTTTCTCGTATTCAATTCATTTCATGTCTGCTTTGTCCAAATGGCAGTCACGCTTCCGCGATCCCTTTTGCCACAATTTAGGCAGACATTTTGGGATATGTCATTTATCTTCCCAGAAGATTATAATGATTTTGCCTTTCCTAATTTCAACACTCCAGAAGCCTTTGGCCTAGCCTCGGCCTTCTAGAATATCAAAGTGAAGTGCGCCTTGCGCTACTTGCCTAATTGCAAAGTTTGACTTTATCTCATTGAGAATAGTCATTAAATCTCCAAGAGTTTTTATTGCAATTTTAGTACTTCTAAAATCTAAGTATAGATTTATGAAGATCCTTCAATTTCTTTATCATACTTTAAGGATCTAATCCTTAGTTATGATTCAGAAATTAAGGAGTCTACTGCGGTAAGTATAATGGATTAAGCACTAAAGTTATCATCACATGAATCTTCCAAAGATTATGCTCTACTATTTGCTTAACTCCGGGCTTAGGCATAATATGTTATTTTATCAAATAAAGTAACTTATTATTTTCCAGGACCATCCTGAAATTTATTCCCAATTTGAAAATTAAATCATTTAAATACATTTTCCCTAGGATTATGTTTTAAATGTCAATCTTTCAATTTTATCTTGATTTTAATAGTCCAACTATTTAATCACCAATTTTGGTACTATTTATTATAATGATTATAATAGTCCAATTATTTAATCAACTATAAATTAATTAAATCAAATATATTGATTACTATAATCCAATTATATAACCAACTATAAATGAATTATTTGAATACAGTCCAACTGTAAATTAAAACAACAATTTAAATATTAGTCCAACTAACATTAATATATATGACGAATGATATTTGTTTGAGCGCGTATGGCAAGTAATTAAAAGAATATTGCAAATTCAATTCTTGCCTCCCACTATTTTTCGGCGAGCCTCTAACCATTCTTCGAGTACTCGAGAAACCGTGTTTCCTAGCGGGCTAGGATCCCGTTAAATATCACACAATCTTGACTTTGGCCAACAAATTGTATGATAATTAACTATGTAGATCTCTAAGATCAATTGGATCCAATCCAATTCCTAGATCCAGTAGGGGGACTTCCAAGTCCGACACATATCTTATATATGCCAATATATCAAATATATTGCCTAACCATTTTCCTCTGAATCAACTAAGTCTTGGCTTTGGCACAACAAACTTAGTGATCCCAGTCAAGCGTGACCCATTGACCATGGAAAGCTTCGTAATCAATGTCGATGGACAAGAAGTGGTCTTGACTTTGGCCAACAAACCACAACTTGGACAAGACACCAATATGGAACAAAGCTCTCGTGATTCAAACACATCTTCGACGGACAAAGGCCTTGACTTTGGCCAACAAGTCAATGCCAGTCTTAGATCTTGAGTAAGAATCACTCAATGGAAGGAAAAACGCTTAATATTTATGAGGGTTTTTCGAGTGCAAATTGGCAACCAATTTATTATCTTTGTTAAGGTCTCATCATCATACACCCTTAAACATGCATTCTAAATACATAATAAAGCGCGTATAATTAAAATAATAATGATATGCAGATGGATACTTTACACATTGATCCTAGATCAAATCTCTCCATTTCTCTCTCCTGCTAGCACAAGTATTGCTTCTACCCGTTACACTACACTTCTAAAGAAACCTCATTTATATTTAGGGGAATAGGTGAGAAGAGAATACAAAGAGTAAGGAGGTGATAAGGCTGGACACGCAGATCCAATTAATAAATCAAATTTATTACAACAATTTCTAAAATTGCCCCACCCATCTAATATCCATCCGATATACATTATTCATGCATCGCAACCATGTATTCACACAAGCATGTTATCAATCAATCTAATCAAATTAATTAATCTGATAATTAATGACCATCCAATGTTCAAACAACGATTTGATTTTGCGCGAGTCAAACTCGTTTTGCGAATAAGTACTTAAAGTACGAATTCTCGAATTAAATTAAACTACAAAATTAAATCCAATTCAATTTGTATTTAATACTAATTCGCTTATTTAATTCCAAATTAAATATCACACTTTATTAATAAACATTTCCGATTTAAATTCCAAATTTAATCGTTACGGGTCTCAAAGCCCGATTAATATCCAATATTAATTTAATTAAAGTCCAATGGGCTTTTAATTAATTCTTAAGGCGTGGACTTTTGGTCAACTCGGGTCAAACCGAATAACCAAAATCCAATCCGGGAATTACCCCATAAGCCCAGAAATCAATTTTGGCCCATTAGGCCCAATTAAACTTTAAAGGTCCATTAGTCGCATTTGGGCTTTATGGATGCGGTTTTGGGCCCAATTGGATCCAACCAATTTAGTATAAACCCAACTTGGTACAACAAGCCCAATAAGCCCAATAACAACTTTAAAAGCCTAATTTCCAAAATTAAGCCTAACGTAATTAAATTACCAAATTCCAAATTCCCAATTTAATTAAACAAAGTGCATTACATAATTAATTATCCAATTAACATTTCTAAAACATCAATTTAGCTAATTAATCATGCTAACAAGATTAAATCATGTCCAACACAATTTATCAAAAATCAAACCCATTTCTCATGCATAAGTCTCGGCAATTTGGGGATATTTATATCCGATTTGGTTTCAATCCAATTAAATCCACAATCGACATAAATCAACATTCCCGAATGATTTCCAACACATCCAATGATCAAAAAATCAAAAATCCAAGACTTTAGGGCTAGTTCATCATTCGGCCAAGCCATGATAAATTGGGGAAAATTGTTCCAAACCATATTTAATCAAATTGATCTAATCAATCTACAATTAAACATGTATTAAGCATACTCAAACATCCAATTCATCCAAATCATGCTCAAAAACATTTTACCCAAATTTTAAGACCTAATCATTTTCATGCTCAACCTTGCTCATAGATACCCTTGTTGGAGTTTCTAAGCCTCCCAAGATCATTAAACAAGCAAGAAACAAGTGCGAATACAACGAGGGAGTTGCGGAATACTTACATCAATCGGTTGAGCGATGCTACGACGAACAAAAATCTGATTTTTGCCTTCTGTTCCTCACGGCAGTGAGCTGCTGTGGTGTCTCCATTTTCGGTCATTGGTTGAGCTCCATCAAGCTCCAAGCTTCGCGAAATGGTTCCAAGCTCATGGGTGGACTTCCCTATCACCTTCGCATGTCTCTCGGAGTGCTAGCTCTTGATGTTTTTTCCACAAAAACCATCACACTTTGCTTCCCATCTCACGGTTTCTGCCCAGAAAAACCAGTGAAGAATATGGCCAAATGGCCGAGAGAGAGATAGGAGTTTTTGGCTCCAAAATGAAAAAGAGAGAGAGAGACGAATTGTGTGTGTTGTTGGAAGAAAAGTGTATCTAATACACTTAATTTGAAAGTCAAAAATCATTAATAAAATAATGATAAATGTCTTTCAAATCCATCAAATGCTTTCCATTAACTTCCATCAACTCACATCAATCAATCAAATCAAGTGACAAGTTGTCACATCACTCAAAGTGACTAATGATTTGACGCTTGATGCGACTTGCGATTTGATGCTTGATTTGACTTGCGTGCCGCACTCGAATTCGAAATGCGAATGCGCTCTCAAACAATCACGGGCTCGGGTTCGCTAATTCCAAATAAACGAATTTTCCGTTGCGACGCAATTAAATGATTATGCCTAGCGAAATCACTATTCATATCGCTAACGAATTAATTCTAAATTAATCTGTTTCGCCGAATTAAAATCTAATTTTAATTCCGCGTCGAAATCCAATTTCGTTTAATATATCGAATATATTAATTTATCGATAATTCCAAATTAATCGTTATCCCTCTTTAATGATATTTTATCCCAGATAAAATATCTCCGCAATTAATCCCAGATTAATTTTCTCTCTTTTCTAATTAATCCCAGATTAATAAAAGTGCGAGTCATACGTCATCGGTGAATCTTCAGGAAGTGACCCATGAGATCCTTGAATATGTTGGCAGTAAATTCGATCGTCGGACTATCCAAACACGTAAGTACCTAGTAGTACGTTTATACCGATTTACAAGACAAGGTTGGCTTCTAGCAAAGCGCCATGCCTACCCAATTCTCCAGAAATATCCTTACAGGAATATAAGATCTATATCAGGCGTAGTATACGTAGTATTGCGTATGTCGATCCAGTATCGAATGATCACGTGCTAGGCCTAGGGCTGGAATTGTGTCTGCCCCGTACGAAGCACATATCAGATGTCTGGTAACTAGTCTCTATAATCAGATAAACATGACCTTGTCATTTTATCCCGATGACTGCAGTACTAAAGAGTACTAGTATCGTATCCTACGTGACCATCATCTCCATATGACTGAAGTGATACTTCCGTCTTGACATCACACCCAACACACTACGATTCTCGATAAACCTAGAAGAGGCGTACACAGAAACTGGTTAAAGCCCTAGATGACCAAAACCAAAGTATATTGATTGTCGCAAGTATTAGCGGTGCAAGTCTCAGGTTAAGACCAAATATACCTACCATGATTTCGGACTTCCATAGAGACATAGTCATACTACCAATGGAATTCCGAGGGGGTCTATCCAGAGCGAAGCTGTTTCCCGTACCATCGGTAAAACACAACATCCTATTACACTTGCATGAGCATCTTATACCCAAATATATGAGAACTATGACGTTGTGCCCTCACAACGCGCACAAGTGTAATACTAGTCTTTTACGTATTTATCGATGTCCGATCTCGATAATACTCTGACTAGGGATATTTAATGATTTATCCTTCGTGGACTGATACTGTCTCATATCATTCTCAATCCAGGAACAAATCATAAGGACCTCCTATCATTTATACATCTTGGTGATCTAATCACAAATGATAAGAGTGCAATCTCCTTTGTCACATAGTTAATTTGTACAACAACACCATGATCTGTACAAATAGTGACGCTATGGGTCATAATTGTCCAACAATAAGTAATCTAGTGTATTTAAGATGATATATAATATGCGAAAATTAAACAAACAATTTGATAAATGAATAATGCATCGTTTTATTTCAAAACACATAAAACCGCTCAAGCAGTTATCCGACAATTATCTTCATCATTATATAAGCTTGAAGTGAAAACTAAGAAGAAAAATAAGAAATCAAAGACTATTTTGATCAAATGTAATTTTATTTTCGTAGATAACTAACGATGATTGTGTGCTTGTGCCATTTGGAGGCATTTCTCAATAAAAACAGTCACCTCTTTTTGGGACTTTGTTCCAAGTGGTTTGAATCTTACATACTCTCTTTCTACAGACCAAAATCTATATATCAACAAGTTCATATATACTACTTTATTTTTTTTTATTGTTACGATACACTTTGATCGCGATTTTATTATCGCATGTAAGTGTACATATCGCTCAAGTTATATACGGACTATTAGTTGGATATCGTACCCATATGGACTTATTATTTCTCTTATCAATATCAAGACTAACCTACTTAACTTAAACTAAATTATTATTTGCGAGAGAGATTGATTAATCTAAAATTAATTGAAAGATTAAATAAAGAACAGATAACAGTTTTGGAGATAAATTTTATGTCACGACCCCCTCCCTAGAGCGGGCCCAACCCTAGAAAGAGGTTCGTGGACTTTTTTAGCTCAAGCATTCTATATGCCAAATCAACCAATTTAAAACACACAATTATTACATCACAAATTTCAAACCCATAAAGTATACACAACTTTTATGGTTTACAACACAAGACTTAAAAAAAAATACAAATGACGACTAGAATGTCTGGACCAACCCGAAAATACAACTGTGGCACGTGGATCCAAATCTGGTACTGCTCCTGCTATACTCGCGAACTACCTGGAATGTTTGGGGGAAGAGGGGAGTGAGCTTAAAAAGCTCAGCAAGTAAGCACTCATACTCTCAACATGACCTCACCAACAAAATAAGTATATATATATATATATATATAATATAATATAATATATGAAAATACATAACTATAATATCATCTCATGCAATCATCCCACAACATATAAACATCCATCAAACATGGTTGCTAATCTGGGTCTAGTATAACAGAGGATTGAAACCAATGTGAGAGTACCTCATCACAACTCCCAGGGTTTCCCATCATATCATAACCAATGGGAGAGTATCTCATCACAACTCCAAGGTTTTCCATCATATCATAACCAATGGGGGAGTCCCCGTATACCCCCAAGGTTCTTCACACCAAATAATCTCGCAAAATATCTCATCTCAAATCCGACCACTATTATACAAAACTCGACTCGACTGCATAACACAACAACACACATCATCCAATACAATCACATCTCGCATCCAAACCATCAATCTCATCTCAATAGTCATGATTTCATATTTATCATGCTTTTAATATCTCAATATAATATCTCACAAATATGTAAATATATATAACAAAATATATATATATAATTATACCAATATATTTATATATATAGACTTCCACAACAATCATCAATCATCAAACAATTATGTTAAGAGAATCATCATGCAGTGTACTTACCTCTATCCACGCAAAACCCTTAATATAACTATCTCCTCGCTAATAATCGAGCTCCAACGATCTCCAAATCTCTCAAAGAAAGATCCACTGGTCAGCCAACATTTCAAGGATCACAGCGACGAACGGATTCGGAACTTGCTGATACGCTTAACGAGGCAAGCGGGCCCCACAACAAAAATCGGGCCCCACACCAAAAATCGGATCCCACAACCAGATACTTTCAACGGTGGATATATATATATATACCAAAACGCTCGTATAATCGAGAGCAACAATCTGATACGTTCGGATCGCCGATCCAACGGTCGGATCTCAACTTCCAGTATAACTCCCGAATTACGGTAATTGCAATACGGAAAACAACCCAAACTATGTCGGATCAGGAAGTGACCACTGGCGTTGGAAAGATCTCGGCCTGAAAAGTCTTCACTCGCCGGAGGTGACCGTCAAAGGTGACCGGAGACGGCCGGAAATTGCAGAAAAGACGGTGACAAATCGTCCTCTTCCGGCGGCGCGTGGAGGAGCGTCCGACGTCCGTTCGGTTCGATCTGGACGGATATGGAAAGCTGACGTTGGCAGCTACACGGCGGGCCGGCGCGTGGCTGAAGGTGATCGGTGTTGAAGCGGTGGCGGCGGTTTCAAAATTTGGCAGTGAGGGAGAGAGAGTGAGAGAAAAAGGAAGGAGAGAGAGAAAGAAATTTTTTTATGCTTCTGCTATCCTCCTCATACGCGTCTCCTTATAAATCAAAACCTTTATTATTTAATTATTTTATTTATTTTCATAAGGTATCACATTTTATATGCGAGAAGAACCTATGGTTGAAACTTTACCTAAGCAACCAAACTATGAGATCATGCATTTTTCATTCAATTAGATTGTTGTTATGAATTATTAACCTAGAACGCTAAACTATCTATAAGCCTTTTTCGATGGTCAGGTAAATAGATTCGGATTAAACCAATTAACTATATGTCTATGTTAATTAATTTAAACTAAATTCATTAAGGTCGGGTTCTAATATTGGCTACTCATGCCCGGCAGGCATAAATCTATCCTGTAAGGAAATCTATTCAAAAGAACTAGATCATGCGCTATTATTCCTACGGCTAACCCAAATTTCTTTCATCGAGTTCCTAAGGATTTACCACGATTATTCTATTGTTGGCCAAATAATAAAATATGCAATCAAACACAGAGAATAATAAACAATCACATAACAAACCCAAAAGATTAAAAATATATAACTTAATTAAATATAGTGCTTAAGATCTATTACAACCCTAAATGAATGATTTAGCTACTCATGATAATCAATAAAAACAAGCTAATTATTATTGATACGAAATAAAAACTCATAAAAGATAAACTAGAGAAAAAATGTAAGAAATAACTCTCGTTTGCTCCAGCATCAGTTAAAGCATTTGTCCTTACCTTGCTCCAGGCGTCCTTCTATGTTCTAAGACTCCAAAATTGTGTTATGAGATTTGATTCT
The DNA here is from genome assembly GCA_019454045.1 of Zanthoxylum bungeanum. NCBI lineage: Eukaryota > Viridiplantae > Streptophyta > Magnoliopsida > Sapindales > Rutaceae > Zanthoxylum > Zanthoxylum bungeanum. Next base: position 12,089 of record SKCR01011032.1, on the reverse strand, counting down.
AGGTTTTGGGACGAACTATTGCTTATATAGGAGGTCTGGGATGAGGGGGGTCTTTCCTCATTAAAAATCGAGTTCTGGATGAAGTGAAGTCGCGTGTCGCGATGAGCTTCCAGCGTCTGGACGCACGAGCTGATTCTGAAATTTGGCCCAATTCTTCTCCGTGTTTGCCAATTCATCCCCGCTAAGTCCGTTTGAGTCGTGATATAGTTTTAACCTTCAAAACATACCCTAAATATATCAAATCACTTATACAACTCAAAATAACACACAAAACATTAAGATAGAGAGATGAGAAATATATATATATGAACCATTCATCACACTTGAAATACATATAAAAAAACTGCTAACTATTAGATATTTATTTGGTTAAGAGATCGTGAGGCCAGCTAATATTCATTTTGTTAAGAAATTGTGAGGCCGTCTGAAATGTATTGTCAAAAATGTCAAGATTTAATCAACACAAATAAGTAAATAACATGTGTTTTGCAGAAGAAACAAACGAGTATCATCATTATTAATCATGCACACTTTATAAATTCATTAATATTTAAATAATAAAAAAAGAGAAAATTAGTAAGAAATAAAGGAGAAAAAACAAAGGAGACTCCTTAAATTAAGAAACCCACAAATTCAAAAAGTAACAAACATCCTAACCATCTGAGAAAAGCAATCAAAGAAAACGAAGAGTGAAGCAAAGAAACTCCAAAGAACAAGGCCAAAAAGGACCTGAATTAAAGCCTGATTAAACTTTTTCCCTATTGTCAAAGTGCAATCCGCTCACGCAAACTAATGGGAAAAAAGCAAAGTAAAAATTAAGATTTTTTTTGAAATTTGTTTTTACCATAACATAAAGACAAGCGAAAGCAGTAAAAATATTGAAAGAAAACAGATTACGGGAGAGACTGAAAAATTATTAGGAGCAAGCATTCTGCTGCTATTGCTGCAAAGTCTAGTCCTCGTTTCTTGTTTCAAGCCAGCTAGCTAGCGTCAATGTATATATTATTAATATTTATAATAGGGGATTTTCACTTTACCCCTCACTGTTTTTCATATATACCATTTATTCCTATTATTATTATATTACCCTATTATCTCCATTAACCTCATAATTAATACTACCTTACAAATTTTTTTACCCACGTATAATTTTTTTTTTATTATTGATATGCTAATTGATAATCTATCAATTTATTATCTATAATTTTATTAATATTTTTATTTTTCAAACAAAAAAATTACAAATACGACAATTTATTATTTATTATACTATAACTATGTAATTTATATTTTTTTTTACATATTTATTGATAATAAATGCTACTACGATGACATAATAATTCATTAATTATCATGTCAATAAATTGATATTTAAAGGTAAAATTATATAAAAAATAAAAACCTTATTTTTTTTTAAGTGAGGGGGTAATAAGGTATCACAAAAATATTACGGAGGTAAGCGGATATATAATGAAAACAACATGGGCATACATATATATACTAGTTTTTGCCCGTGCCTACGGCACGGTGTTACAGTATTTGGCACGTGCCTACGGCACGGTGTTACAGTATTTGCTCGTGCCTACGGCACGATGTTACAGAATTAAATGATTTTATTTTTTAATTAAATGATGCCCGTGCGTTACAGTATTTGGCCGTGTCTACGACACGGTGTTACAGTATTTGCCCGTGCCTACGGCACAGTGTTACATAATTAAATGATTTTATTTTTTAATTAAATGATTTTATTTTAACTTTATTTTTTTTTAATTTGAAAATTTTGACTCTTTTCTTCATCAATCAATTCACTCTCTTTCCTCCAATTACCAATGAAATGATCTGGGCCGTCAATTAAGCCACATAAAGAAAGCCGTTGGATACACTATCTTTCCTCCAACATCATTCTCCTTTATTATATATATATATATATATATATACTAGTTTTTGCCCGTGCCTACGGCACGGTGTTACAGTATTTGGCCCGTGCCTACGGCACGGTGTTACAGTATTTGCTCGTGCCGTAGGCACGGTGTTACAGTATTTGGCCGTGCCTATGGCACGGTATTACATAATTAAATGATTTTATTTTTTAATTAAATGATTTTATTTTAACTTTCTATTTTTTTAATTTGAAAATTTGAAATTTTTTTACCATTTCCATCAATCAATTCACTATCTTTCCTCAAATTACCAATGAAATGATCTGGGCCGTCAATTAAGCCACATAAAGAGAGCCGTTGGATACACTCTATTTCCTCCAACACCATTCTCCTTTATTATATAGATGTGAGGCATATCCTTTTCGGTAGTTTGATTTTTTTTAAAAAAAAAAAGGTTTTGAATATGAATCAATTCAGTGACAAAATTAAGACAATTGAGTCCATTTATATTTATACTCTACGGGTCGGAAATTGGATATAAATTCGAGACTAATTGAGTATTAATTTTTAATATCCAAAATTTCCATATTCAGATCAAGAAATCCCGAACTCATTCCCAACCCAAAATTGCCACCCTACATACAACGATCAACGATCAACGATCGGCTGGTTTGAATTTGGATATTCTCTTAATTTTATCTGAATTTAACTTAATGTTACATTCAAAGCAATAAATTATCTACCACTCTTACATTGAAAGCAATCAAAACCTATTTATTATTATTGTTGATTGAAGTTTTTCTTGTCTGTTGAGAGAGTAGATTTTCCTTCTAAGCTCGGTTACTTTTTTCTTTTTGAAAATTAAGTTCTTAATATACAGGCCGGCTCAACATAATTTTAGGCCTTAGGCAAAATTTCAAAAGTAGTCCTTTTAATTATATTAAAATTTTAATATTTTTTTTCAATTTACATTATTTTTTGAAGAATCTTTTTTGGTTATATTCAAGATATTATTATGACCAACAACACATTGGTTATATTCGAAATTTGATTGAGATAAGGAGATATACAAAAAATAAATTTTGTGTTTTGCCTATCTTACATTTTAAAAAAAAAATAGGAAAAAAAAAAGAAGACAAATTGTTGACATGGACCTTATCTAAAATGATTTAAGATCCTAAATCATAATTTTTTTTCCCAAAAGTGAGAACCGTAGGCCAAAGTCAAGGCTAATCCAGAATCGGTTATGGTTGTTGGAGGAAATTTGGCCTTCAAAATGAAGAAATTTCCTAAGTAAATCCTAGTGGAATGTAATCCACGTAGTATTCAATTGTAAACAACCTAAAAGATATATAAAAATTCATTTAAGCAATAATATAAATATAAAACAATTTTTGTTGATGGTGTTTTCTAGTCACTATGTTATTTAAGCAGCACGACATGGGTAAAAAAAGTAATTCACTTCTCAGTCAAGATTATTAATGCCGACCCGACCACTAAAGAGCCAAACAGTGAGAGACCGAGCACTTGGTGATAGGTGACCGACCACTTTTCCAGATAAACCGGGCACTATCAAGTCTGCAGAAGCATTCTCAGCATAAAAGACTATCATGACCGACCTCATGAAGACCGACCAGACAGGCGAGATATGCTCAAGATGACGACACCCTATTCTTGCAGATAAAGATAAACAAATTATCCTACTCTCACGAGGAAATGAAGTCAGAATCCAAGAAGGAATAAGAAAAGTGAAAGCAACGTTGGGTTAGAAATCCTTACAAGAGGAGAAGACTAAATTCAACTAGGATTTCTTATGCAAATAGGAGTCTGATTTCTGTACTATTATAAATAGGAGGGCAGAGCATGTGTAAAAGGGCATCAAAAATTAGGGATCTGAATCTTCAAGCTCTGACTTGTAGAAAACAAAAGAGACTCGAAAAGAGTGTTTAAGTAATAAAAGTACCATCCGGTTTGTGTCCGTGGACGTAGGTCGGATCCAAATCCACCGAACCACGTTAAATCTCCTTGTTGATTGGTACGTTTATCTGTTTTTTGCTAAGTTTGCCTTTGGTCCCCCATAACCAAACAAATTCACTATTGAAGGAGGATTTCCTCGGGAGTGATATTCCCATATTACCCTGAGACCAAAATCAGCCGTCAACAATTTTAATGGGACAATATATTAAAATGGGGCCATAATTTTAGGAGTGGCCATAGGGAATTTACGTGATAAATGAATGGTTTGTAGAAATTTTTTAATTTTATAATCTTCAACTTCATTTATTATAAAAAGTTAATTGTCATTTATGAATAAAATTTGAATTTAAGAATAAAGTAGGAAGAAATTTGGCATTGATTCGCTTTTTGGTATGTGGAAGGAAAGTAGTAGAAATCATCTCCAAATAAAACGTGTACTCAAGAATATTTGTACTTAACCGACCGAATAAACTTACTTTAATCGAAAGAATCTTAAACCCAAATACCGCCAAAACTTGAGAAGCAAACTTTAGTGGATCGCCTCCCAAAACTTTTTTTTTTTTTTTTTTTTTTTAAGTTTGGAAGGTTTAACGGTATAGAGGTGAGGATCTCACATTGAGTTATGAGTTCAAATACAAAGGGAGTATTTTTGTAAGAATTTGGGATAGTCGGAGGTTTTATCTGTTCCACTTAAGTCTGAAATTAGTGATTTGACAGTGGAATTTCCAACAATTTCAAAAAAAATATATTTTTTTTAAAATCCTATAAATTTTGTGTTTTTTACAACTAAGTCTTAATTTTTTTTTATATATAATTTAATTTTATAAATGAGTAAGTATTATATCGTTAATCTTAATCTATTAAAAAAAACGTAAAACTTACGGGATGAAAATATTGTAATCTCTATTCTTAAAATTGGTCACACCTATTAATTTTTGAGTTTATATATTAGGAGTAACATGATATGTTACTCAGTTATATGATTAAATTATTTTAAAAAAAAAAAGAGAAAGAGAGATATTTATTAAATATGATAAAATTATAAGAAATCTTCCAATTAGTCCAAATACATAAGATTCTTCTCATTTAATTCACTCACCTGTCAAATGACATAAATATATATTGTAAAATAATGTTATTATAAGTTTGTCACTGAAAAACAAAAAATAAAAAAAAAACATGCTTTTGTTTAATAGAATTGTTTTATGGGTTTTTTTTTCAACTTTAAACTAAAAAATTAAATATATCTCAAAATAATTTTTTATTTTTTAAGAAAAAAATTTATATATTATTTATTTACAAATCATAAGCTTTAAAATAAGTATCATTATCGATATGTTCATACCAAAAATGTTAAAAAATGACTCTTATATTTATAAGTTATCGATCAACCATTTTCAAATATTCATATCTATTCATTCGGATTTCAAATCACAATATTTAAGATATCACATACAATTAATATTATTAACACATACAACTTTCATCAATAAACTTCTCTTAAATTACTTCTTTTAAAATGTCAAAATTATCTCCAAAATCACTGTGGGGCAACAACCACAATCACAATTATATAATAATACAACCACAATCACATAGTCACCGTCATAGTCACACAATCACATTTACACATACAACTTGATCACAATGTCAATCATATATATAATTTCCAGTCACATTTTTCGGTGGTAATGCAATTATAAATATTCAATCACATTTTCTTAGTTACAATAACAGTCACATATACAATATTCAATCACATTTCTTAATTACAATTATAGTTATAAATATTCAATCGTAGATACAATGCCAGTCACAATTACAATATTATTTTATATATCTAAAAATATATTTAAACATGTACAATTTTTAAAAATCATGTGAATATCTAATTGTTTACATGAATATTTATCTTTAAAAAAAATTGAAGTCCAACCCTAAAAAACATGGGAATTTTTTTTAAAAAATAATGTATTTAAATAAATAAATAGATATATATATAGTTTGAATGAAGATGAGTAAAATATGGAGAAAATCAATTTAGAATTATATTCTCGGCTAAATATGAAGAATCTTATAAAGTTATGACTATTTATAAAAATTATTAGGAGTTTATATTTTTTATGCATTAGTTAGAGTTGAAAATGATTTTTTTTTTTTTTTTTATTTTTTTATATTTCTTTAAAAAAAAAAATTAGGACTTGATTGTAAGAAAAAGTCTGAAAAAATATTATCCCTAAATAAATCAAAACAAAACCCCCCCAGCCAAAAAAAAACCCTTAAAAATTAGTCTCTATTTGATTATATAAACACATCCAATTCATGCTCAGCTATCTCTTTCATGGCTTCAAGTTCTAATATCAGCAACAGCAACAGCACCAACACGGCCAGCATGACTCAGCCAGCGGCGGCTTACGGGTCAGATTCAGCCACCACCTTTGTTCAAGCTGACCCGTCAACTTTCCGACACATAGTTCAAAAATTAACCGGAGCCCCCGACGACCCATCATCCCCAAAACTCCCAGTCACTCACCCAGCAAAACCCATCACCGGCGCCACCAACACCGCCGCCGCCTCCGTTGCTGGAGCTAGCATCGGCCCCAAACGACCCGCATTCAAGCTGCATGAACGCAGGCAAACAGCAAAGAAACTCGAAATCAAACTCAACAACAACAACAACAACAACAACACAAACACCTGCAACAGCGTTTACAGCAATGGCGGCTACGAGCTTTGTTTCTACAAACAACAACGTGGTGGTTCGTTTCTCGTGTCTCCGGTATCGACTTTGGAGTTTCTTGCGCAGCGCGTGAGCCCAACTAGGTCTCCACGCGAAGAGTTGTACGCGCGTGGGAAAGAAGAGGAGAGAGCCATTGCTGAGAAAGGATTTTATTTGCATCCAAGTCCATTGAGTACGCCAAGAGGAGGAGCTGAGCCTGAGTTGCTTCCTCTGTTTCCATTAACTTCTCCCAGAAATAATTTTGCTGATAATTCATCTAATTAATAATTAATTAACTAGTCCATTAACTTTAGTATATCTAATTAATATTAATATTTGCTGATAATTCATTCATTAATTTTCATGAATGAATTGTTGTTATTATTAGCTTAATACTAAGTGTTTTCTTGCTCAATTTGGAGTTTTAGTTTTTATTTTTCTTTTATTTTTCTTTTTCATTTTAGTTTTTTAGTTTTTATTAGCAGCCTGATAACGCAGTAATTTTACCAAATTTGCAGGTTGAAAATCATTTTATTATGTTGATCGGTACCTATTCGAGCCATCTCGATGTACCTTATCCTCCCAATAGATTCTTCAGCTTTTTGATGATCAATGTAATTGGATCAGGGTTCTTAATTTCTCATTGACAGTAAATAATAACAATATAGAGTAGTTAAAATTATAATTATATATTATCATTAAAAGATAACTAACATATAATCTTTAAAATTTTAGAAATTAGAAGAGTTAAATTACGGAAGATTATTAATTCAAAAAAAAGCTATGTTTCCAACTTTTTTAATATTCTTTCCGTCTCATAAAATTTTTCACACATATTAAGAAAATTAATTAATATAATTAATTTTAGTTATATGTTTTCTAATATATCTAATTTTATTTATTATTTCAAGTATAATTAATTAATGATAGTTTATATTTATTGATAATAAGAGACAATAAATATAGAAATATTATACAATTAAAAATTCAATTATATTTTAAAAATAGAAAGTTTATTATATTTTAAGACCCGAATAAAATATATATATATATATATATATATATATATATATATTGAAGCGATTTAAGGAATAATATATTTGATTATATACATCAGAAATGGCATACAAGTTTTTGAGAGTTTATCTTAACATTTTAAAAAAAAAAATTATTGACACTTGAATGACGTGGTCAATAGCGTGTAAGCCGATGGTTATTGGTTAGTGTGATGTTTGAATTCCTCTCTTTTAAGGTAAAAAATAATTCTCCAAAGCTTCAGCTTTTTGAAGAGAATTAGGATATAAATTCTTATTTAATAAAATATTAATCATAATTAATAAAAATAAATTCAACACAAAACTCAATTATTCACCTAAGCAAAGTCCTTTTCAAGAAGGGAATAGCGAGGCGGATTCAGTAGCAGCATTAATGCAATGAAAAGCTGGCAGCCGTTGGATCTTAATGACAGTGTAAAACAAGAAGCAATCGGCCACTTTCTCTCATTAATTATTATTATTATTATTATTGTACTGCCATGTCAGTGCAGATAAATTATTATTGTATAGCCCCTGCCACAAATCTCTGAGTCTTTTCAGGAGGCGATTTCAAAACCACATCAAATCTTAGCCGTCCATTTTTTTATTCAGTTGGAAAAATCAATAATAACCCTCAGGCAGAAAAGAGAAGGAAATCTAGAAAGAGGTTGGAGTGTTGGTAAAGTAACAAACAAGATAGTGGCAGTCGTTGACTTAATTTCAAAGGAGTAATAAGTTTCAAGTATGGCATTGATTGACTTTTTCCAATGGTTTAAAAATTACAAGTTACTTTTTGTATGAGCATTGAGACTACACTTTGACCATTTTCTATACCTTTTTTAATTTTACATGGGATTGGAAATAAAAATTAGAAATCACGATGTTAAAAAGTAATTTTTACACATGACTAATTTTTATTAGTTTTTGTGATTTTTTTATACGTTTATTATTCTTTAAAAATATCTGGGTATCCATTTGCCCTTTCGACTATTTTAACCCCTTTTTTAAACCTAACTCTCTTATTTTGGTTAATATTTGATTTCACTTAGGGAAGATTAATTAGGGGTGACAAAACGAATAAACGAATCGAATTTGTATCGAATCCTAAACGAATCGAATTAAAATGTGATGAATTCGTATTCGATTCATTTATTAAACAAATCTTAATATCATAATTCGTATTCGATTCATTTATTTACAATATTTTTCATAAATATATACATATGTAATATGTAATTAATATAATTACTACAAATACATCGACAAATATCGATGATATTAGTTTTCTATGATAATTAGCCATAATTTCTCGAATCTTAATTGAAAAATAATAATAACTAGTAAAAGAAAATAATAAAACGAGTCATAAACGAATTAATGAGCTTAAATTCGTATTCGATTCGTTTAATAAATGAATCGAATTGACTCATTTATTAAACGAATCCATTTTTTTAAACCCGTATTCGCTTTAAAGCGAATCGAATCGAACAAATAAACGAATCATAACCTAAATTGCCACCCCTAAGATTAATGATTGCTTATCAGTTATCATAAGCGAATTGGTAATAATTTGTAAATCGAAATTTTGGATTTCATTTCAAACTAGTTTTTTTTTTTTTTTTAAGGGAAATATAATTTCATTGTTTACTTAAGAGATGTGAAAATACACCTAATGTTTGAAAGAAAGCTATCTTTCCACATAACAGGGTAATTTACGCTAATTGTCAATTTAGCAAGAGCGTGGGCAATAAGATTACAAAAACGAGAAGCATAGCCAACATAATATTTATCTAATCTAGCTAGCTTTTCAACAATATCTTCAATAATCCACATAATTTCCGTCATTGTGCCATTCCTGTTAGAAATCAAATTCGCTACTTGGGCACAATCAATTTCCACTACCAGGTGGCACAGGTTCATTTCTTCCTCAACTTGGAGACCAAACTTTATAACCTCAGCTTCCGCAACCTGCACATCCCCGTTGAAAGTTAGGCCCTTAACTACTGCACATAAAACATCCCCCTCCGAATTTCTAAAACAACTCCAAGGCCTGCTTTGCGCTTACACGCCCCTACTGCCGCATATGTGTTCATTTTTACCCATCCCTTTGGAGGAGGTTTCCAGGTACGGTTTTCATCTCTTACCTGCTTTACCGAGAAATCTAGGTTTGGAATAGATAAGAGCTTCCTAGAATCCACCATTGTTTTGGCTCTTGCTATCGACCTAGAGGGGTCTTCAGCACTCCCTTTAAAAATCTGCTTATTTCGCGCTTGCCACACCACCCAACAAATAGCTCTGAACAGTTCCAGTTCTTCTACCTCCACTAATTTCGCTAACTCAGCCATCAACTTATTACTTCTAGTTTTCTTTCAACTTTATCCATTGAGAACACATAAGACAACCTCCAAACTCTTCAAGCGTGTTTGCACTGAAAGATTGCATGAGAAAGTGTCTCACTTAATGCACCACATCTGAGGCATCGCGAGTCCACCACCACATTCTTCTTCCAAATATTTTTAGCCGTGAGTAGTAGATCAACAGCAGCTCTCCAGAGGAATAAATTTATTTTTTCCGGGAGCAGGCTAGTCCAAATGAGTATCCAAAGATCGCCCCTATTCTCTGAACTGCTAGGGGCATAAGAGAACCTTTCCTTCCATGCCAATTGGTACCCGCTTTTACTCGAACCGAGTATTGCCCTTTTTATTTATTTATCAAAGTGCCATATCTGATGGTTGTCTTTCAATCTTACTCGTAGTGGGATCTTTACTATCGCTTCAACACCTATTTGATGGAAACTCTCCCAAATGATGTCTTCATTCCATCTGTTGCCGTTCATCAGATCAGCCACAATTCCTTTTGCCCCTAGGGTTGAAGGCATTATTGGTTTGCAATAGTTTGGCCTTGGAGTTCAATTATCCTCAAACACTCTAACCTTCTACCCATTGCCTATTCTCCACCTCAATCATTTATCCAGTAATTTTCTACCTCATATAATATTGTGCCATATGAATGATGGGTTCGAGCCAATCTTGGTTCTTCGAACGAGTTACAATAATTTGTGGGTTGTATGTTTTTTTTAGATATAAGTTTGTATAAGGGATTTTTATGAGATACTAATAAGGTTTTGGGATTTACTCAATTGTCAAAAGATTACATTTTAAATTTCTTTTAAAGATGGGAAATTAAGGGTGGCAAGGGCCGGGCCGGGCCCGGGCTTTGATAAGCCCGACTCGAGCCCAACAAGGAAAAAAAGGGCCCAAGCCCGGGAAAAGCCCTGCCCGGGCTTTATCCGGCCTGTTTTTTTTTTTAAAAAAAATTAAAAACATATAAATATAAAATATATTCACACTATATGCAAAAACAATCCACAAATAAATCAAAAGTTTCATCGATAAATTAACAATTTAAATGCTCCAAACATATATATATATATATTTGGCCCGACCCGGACCAAAAATGATAAGCCTGGCTCGGACCCGAGCCCGAACCGGACTTTTGAGTATAGAGCTCGGCCCTGGTTTTTTTTTTAACCCCGGGCCTGGGCTTTTCTGCCGCCCTTGTGGGAAATATATCCAAGTTTGAAAGTAAATTAAAGTTCTACATGATACAAACATTGGATTAGCGATAATAAACAGTAACAATTACAGTGTTATGGAAAAAAATAAATTACAACAATTACAAATAGAAAGTAAATGGAAAATGAAAATCAGAAATAAAATTACTGAGTCTTATATATAACAGTCTCCTTAAAACAGATTCGTCACCTGTCACGGTGCTCAGGATTGGAACCAGAGCCTATTTCCCAAGATAAAATGACAACATGAAACTTTGGAACACTACCAAATTACCTCAGTGAATTCGGTTGTGCGTTGAACTTGAACCGCAAGAAATAAGCAAAATAGCTCTCGGTGGAAATTCTTTGGTGCTCTTAGTTCTTAAGAAAAATTCTTCTTGGGTGCTCTCGATTTTGTCTTTAAAAAATGCTTGTTTTATTTTGTGTTTATAAAAGCAAAAGGAAGAGATAACATTTCCAATTTCATAATCACAAGAGGATTAACTCTCCATTGAATATCAAATTAAATAACATAAATTATGGGTGTATCATGGCTAGCTATTATTACAGTCGACGAAAAACCACCAAAAAATTAAAGGAAAATTAGCAAAATCAAGGTTAACGCGAGCCTAACTCGATTTGGGTCACATTCGTATACGCATGACATGCTAGTGCACATTGGTTCAAGATGTACCAACTCCAAATCGGGTTGTGATTTGCACCCCTTGCAGGCGCGCTGTAGAGATAGCCTACATCTATAGCTTCTTGCCACTCTATAAACAAGCAACTATATATAAGTGTATGAGCGAAGCGGGGTTTACTGCTATGCCTATGATGTTCGGTGACCACGACACTGTTGGGCTCGTAGCCCGTAGAGAGTACGGATTAGCCCGCGGGGGATTAAATCGGAGAATGAAGGAGTCGCC